>VZTF01004787.1:619391-648955 GCA_013397755.1 Cnemophilus loriae | reverse complement strand
TCTCCTTCTGGCACTCAGAGAGGGAAGAACCGGTGGAGAACGTTCAAAAACGTCTATTCGTCTCGTTAAAAAGCCGTTATCTTCAGACAGGTGATTTACCAGACAAGCTGGCAATTCTACAAAAATTTCCTCTCAAAAACTTCCTCCGATCGCGGCCCTTGCTGAGTTTAAAAGGGCATGTCTGATATTAGGCGTCGCATACGGACCCCGATTTTAGGCAACGAACCCTCGTTTAACGAAGAGCCCAGCAGGAGCCCCGCACTGCCAGGGCTCACCCCCGCGGCTCCCAGGCCCCCCCGGCTCCCCACTCCTGTCCCGCACCAGGACCTGCGGAAAGCTCAGACTGCTCCACAGCCCCAGCCCAAACTTGGTTCTAACAAAGACTGTTGAGCTCTGCAAGACTGAACTGTTCCTTCAGTACACAGCAAAATGAAAGGGGTGAGATCAGACGGTTTCTGGTTACAAAAATCAGTTTGATTATGAGTTAAAAAGATCAATGAAATCAAATAAACCACTGAAAGGGGGATAAAAAGCTCCACTGTAAGTTTCTACTAAATGTCACTTTATTTGAACAAGAAAGGGAGGAATGAATGTGAGGAAAGCAAACAGTGTGAATAATCTCAGCCCTAACGATTAATAATTGCTACTTACCTGACATCCGAAGGCCCCTCAAGAGCCCTGGGGACAGAGCTCTGCAGGCACTGGCGGGGCTGCTGTGCAGTGACTTGAGGGGTTCGTGTTAAACCCCAAGCATGGGGGCATCAGGCTCCTGCACGTGGGGTCTCTACACAACCTCTTCTACATCCTCGTAATCCACTAAACCCAGCGGCCTGGACACACTGAGCGTGAAGTACAGGAGCCACCGCCCAGTGCTGGGTGCCTGCTCAGGAGCTCGGCCACTTCACCGTGACACCTTGGACCAATATACCTCGCAATGACCTCTTCGAGAGGACAAACCAAACCACTACACGCCATTTCTTCTCCTAATCCTGCCTCTTTTTTACAGGCAGAGAGAGCTGTGCAAGTGCAAACCCATCTGTGGGTTAGGACAGCACCAGCAGCTCGCGTGCTGCCACTGAGCTGCGGGAACTGACTGCAGGAACTGCTGTACCGGCTGGAAGTGTGAGATGAAGCACATCTGCCTAAATCACAAACTCTAGCGCAATGCATGACTCATTCCTGCACCTAGAAAAGCAATTGCTTTCGCTCAGGTGGCACCAGCAGCTGAATTTTACAACCAGTTTCCCAGCTTTGTTTGCTTCCTCCCATAAAAAATTGGGGCCCTGCATTTTTCAGACTGTTCTTGAAAGTTGTCGATTTCACTGTGCCTGCATAGTACTTAAAACACACCCCATCCTAGACTACCAATTTTGCAAAAATAAATGGGCAAAATCAATCTCAAAAAAAAACCAAAAAAACAAACAAACAAACAAAAAAACCCCACAAAATAAAATCCCCAAAAAGGAGGAAAAAAAAAAAAAAGGGGGAAAGGAAAAAAAGACCTATCTTTAAGAGCCCCATCTGAAGTTACAACTATCTCCAGGGTCATTCAAGCACTAGGACAAGTAGGCAGGACCAGCCTGACCTGAATAAAAGCGGGTAAATTAGCCCACAGTGTTATTTGCAAGTAATTATCCAACCAGAACAAATGCAAATGGTTAAATTTAATCTAAACAGACTGGGCAAACAGATTCTGGACTAGGGAGTCCACAGAAACCTAAGTGTTTAAGAGCCACAACATTAAGGTGTCTACCACTGAATTTTTGAGCAATATATTTTGATCAACTCTTCTTTCTTCCCACTTCCTCCACCACCACTTCCTCCCCTTTTTCATATTCAATTGTATGAATTGTCAGACAATTCCGATTGGAAGGAAGCATGGGAGCCCATCCTATCCAGCCTGTGCTCAGGACAGGGTCAGCCAGGAGAGCAGACCAGGTGACTCTGGGCTTTGTCAGGTTCTTGAAAGCCTCCAAGGGTGGAGGCTACACAGCCTCCCTGGGCCCCTGCTGCACTGCTGGACCTCCCACCCACGATGGGGAAAGACCTCCTGCGATGGGGAAAGTGCCTCCAGCAGGCTGCTGGTATGTGACCGAATCCATCCATCCATGCCCTCCCCTGGCTGAGCAAGTCCCCTTCCCTCAGCCTCTCCTCACAGGGCTCCAGCCCCAGACCAAGCTGGTGGCCCTTCCCTGAAATCCCCTCTAAGGATGTGCAAATCCACTCTACTGTATAGGAGGTGCAAACCTGATCGATATCTAGACAAGATCTAGCATGTCCTGAGAAGGAGATAATCACTTTCCTCAACCTCCTGGCTTTGCTCCTGCTGAGAGAGCCCAGGATGCTATCGACCTTCATTTCTGCTGCACTTTTTCACAGAGCTGTCCCCAGAGAGCCCGTCCCAGGGGAATCCTGGGGGTTTCTCCTTCCCCTACGCACAACTTTGCATTTGTTGCTATTGTCCCTGGCAGCTCCCTTCCCCAGCCTAATTCTCCCTAAAGAGCAGCCCAGGCCTCGAGTATGTTGAGTGGTATCCCTCCCCCAGCTGCAGCTGGTGACACCTGCACACTTGATGAGAGTGCGCTCCACCACCTCCCCAGGTCACTGACAGGAGTGTCAAACAGGACAGGTCCCGGGGCAGACCCCTGGTACCACACTTGTGACATGCAGAGCAAGAGCCATCACCCACAACCCTCTGAGACCCACCCTGGGTTTATATCCTCATAGCTGTCCACCCATCCAGGTCTTTGCATCCTAATCTGGATGCCTGCCAGCCGCCTCCTACTTAAAAGTGTTTTCTCTCGTACTGATGTAACACAAAAGGAAATGTCGCTGTACAAACCTCCTCTATAGGCAGAATAAGCAACTCAATCACTGGAAAAGACCATTATTCCCAACAAAGAGTGGAGAAGTAAGAAAACCACAGGAATGTCCTATACTTGACTTTAGAGAGAAGCTTGTTAATGCAGCATTGCCTTATGCCATAAGTGCCTGAGCAATTCAAGGAGTCATTATATAGTGTAACAGATGTTTCAATACTTCACAGATCTAACTAGCAAGTAAAAGCCACTCCATGATGCTGTCCCCTGCTTCAGCGCGAGCAGGGAAAGATGTGAACCCCCAATCCCATTTTTTTTTCACCTCATTAACTTCTTTCTTCACCACTGCCTCTCGTCTGAGTCCCCACTGCCTGTGCCTTTCTGTCTCCCTGTCCAAGGCCCCCCCATCTCCCCACTGTCCTTAAGAGTCGCTATCTCAGTTCCCTCTCTCCCTTCTACTTTCTATCCTGAAGGACACAAGCAGCCAAAGCCAGACAGGCCAAAACACGCATTTTCCACGGTCAGAGAGACCCAGGTGAGCCTCTCCTGACTCTAACCTGTCTCCTGCTGGGGCTTTGCTGCAGGTTGCCTCTAACACTTCATGACAAACATTTTCCATTACATTTTCCATTTCCAACTCTCAACCTTTCTATCATACTATTTCAGGTTAAAACAGCAGGAATTTTGTTCAGCTTATCTAGTACAATATGATCTTTCTGTCAGCTGCTGAAAAGAGATTGTAGATGTTAAAGCCAAAAGCCAAAATCCAGCTGTGATTCATCTCCAGCCTCACCCTAGAAACTTAACCTCATCCCAAATACCAGGTTTTCTACCTGAAACCAAAGGCTTATATACATGAACCATCATCTGTAACCTTAACACTCACCACGACACACTTTCAGCCACCATAAACAGATTTTCCTCAGCTGTGTATGGTTTTTACTAATTAACATAGTACAACAGCTAAAATAGAAAATACTATGTAGTTTCAGCTACTGAACCTATATTTAACAGCTTCTCACTGCCCTGTGGGACTGCCAATGCTGCTTTTGCTCCAGGCAGATAAAGGGAGAGTGTGAGAAGAGTCATGTTGGCTTAGACCACCAGTGCATCCAGGCAAGGGGTCTCACCACAGCCAACAGGGAAAAGGAGGAGAACACATACACCCACAGGGATATTCCCTCTGGCCATCTCTGGCCTTAGAGATAATGCCTTTATATTAATAATAAAACATACAAGGAAGAAGAACACCTCGCTGCTGTTTCCCACTGCATTCCTAAAAAGGGGGGAAAAAGCTTCTGACAAAAACAGTCCTTCCCCAAACTGACAGTTTGCAGTGCTCCTGTTGGAACAGCTCTTCCAGGAGACCTGGAGCAAAGCCATGCCCTAAACCTAACACATAACAGCTGTATAATTGCACACGATTTATATGAATTCTACTGGATTAGGAAAGAGACAAATTATATTTCTGCCATTTTAAAACTACTCCCATATTTAGACTTTTTATAGTGTTTCACAGAAGGCTCCATACTCTTGTGTTAACTATCTCGTCTGTATCCTGTAGCAGGTTTCTCCATATTTTCCATCTTCCTCATGTCAGAGCAGTGGTTCTTGAACTGCAGCCCACCAAAGCAACTGATCCCCAGGAAAAGGCACACAGGTCTGCATTGCCTCTGTAATGTTCAGTAAAGTTTAATGAGGAAGACACTTCATTCCTCCATCAGCCACTCCTTGCAATTTCATAGTTGCCTGTGCTGGAAAGGCAAAAAAGCTTGGGAGTCACTTTCTGCTTTCTGTTCCAAAGAATAATGGCTTTAAAATTGAATTTTCCAATGACAAAATTCATCTGATCATATAACCAATTAGGATAACTAAGAAATTCACAAAAGTATATCTCTGCAGCAAAAGACAAAGATTCCAGAATTTTGCAAATCCCAGACACTAACTGGCTTGATCTTCTAATTTACACTGACACCACATTACAATGACCTGCCTACATCTGACATTAAGCATAATTTAATGCTTGTTAATCAACAATGAGGGGAAATGTAAGCCCTGTGTTCCTTATCTAATACTTTCCCTTTCCTCTGCTGAGAGAGTTAGAGGATTTGCCTTGTTCTGTCTATCATCTTCTTTGGTAAATACCAATCACTGCAGTAAATCTGGTGAGCAGGCTGACTTCTGACCTCTTTGTTCATATTTGTGCCATACATAAATATGTTGCTGGCAATATATTCTGGTGTTTTTTTTTTTTTTTAACTCATTAAACAGAAATGCATTATAGAATAGAACAGAAGGGAATTTCAAAGTATTATAAATATAGGATTAGGAAACTTGCCAGCAATATCTATTGCTGACAGCTGACTTTATTAAAGTTCATCAGCATTAATTGCCTCATTGTTGAATGACTTTTGCATGTAATTATCACCAGTCTAAACACAGATTGCCTCAGGTACAGTATCTAATGTGATCATGCATTCTGAATCCTATTAAAATAGCCAAGATGTAGCAGAAATTATTCTCTCCCTACCAGTAAGGAAATGAAAGAAGCAACAGAAACAGGGGAAATTTATTTTGCTCAGCCTAAACAGTATTATTTCTCTGTCTCATTCCAATGTTTCCTGCAATACTTTGGTGCCATGGATGCTGAAGCAAGACTTAAGAGATGCCAATTCTATACCAGTGTCATTTATTTCAAGGACAAGTGAAAATTCCTGTGCCCCACTAGAAAGACAATGCCTGAGGCATGATTGCTAAAATGGGCTTTAAACGTCATGCTATATTTTAATAGACAGAAAGATGGATACATCAATGTCTAAAATAATAATTCTTAGATTATATTTATCAGAACAAGGCAAGGTTTGAATTGTAATTTGAAGGAGTCTTAGCTTCAGTACTGTGAGCTAATATCCAAAGAGAGAGGGGACATAGCTCCTTCTTTGAACTTCTATGCTGTTTTAAGATGTTTTCAAGATCTAAAGGCTCAGCATCAAAGACAAAATTTTATACTTTTTTTACATCACCCTAAAATCTTCACACCATATTACTATCCCATTCTCAAACCCTACTTCTTCAATAAAAAATAAATAAATCAATTACTATTCCCTTTCCTCAATGTACCAGCTCTTTTGAGACTGAACAGAATACACTCTACTCTTTGGTATCATTACATGCAATAGACACATGAAGGACTTTTTAAAAAATGAAATAGAATAAAATTTTGCAATTTAGCTTGTAGATTTATTTAAAGTCTTCAAAAGGATCATCTTAAAAGCTTCAGTATCATCTTAGAAATGAGTTGCTCACCATAGCCAATTTTGTCAATGTCAAATATCCACCTTTCTCATGCATATGCCTCCTTACATGCACATCTACCTATCACCTGCCAGGCTTCTGGAGTGACTTTTCAGAGAAATTCATATTCAAGACTGTTTTTCAGCCACAGATTTAACAGCAACGGGTTTCAAAACTATTACACAGTATTTAGAAAAACAGCATGAAAATCTATGTTGACTATGGACTTTCAGCACAGAAAAAAAGATTTGACTGTGAAACACAGACAGCTTCAGAAATTCTACAGTCTTTTCAAACACTACTAAGCTGTTCTCCATTTGATGTTGTCTGTTGTCAAGGGCTTTTGCAGTTCTCTTGTAAGAAAAGTAGCTGCAGACATAAATGCTTGAATAAAGACAAAACTTGCCACATACTACCTTCCCTTACCCCTCCTCACATTGCTTTTTCTCTCAAGTTTATTAACATTAATAACTGGAAGCACCGATGTAGCCTTTTAGGGTATTAGACCAAACCTGTAAATTAATGCATTGGTTCATCACAATTCATTAATCAAGCCTGTGCTGGATTTAACAGACAGCAGATTATTAAAGACACCAAATTACACAGACGAAAAAGCCCAGTTCCCAGAGGGTCAGCTGTAATGTGAATGGTTTTGCATAAAACCATAAACCTGCTATTAAATTAAAAACAGGCAAAAATTATGTCCACTGCTTATCTAAAGTAATTTTTTTTTAAAAGGGATGCTACGCTAATTTACTTCTTAACTGGTCCTGGTTACACAGCAAAGGACTAAAGGTTAACGGCAATGGCTCCTCTGATGCTTGGTTAAGCAACTTACACTAACATATCCTGACTGAGGTGAAGAAATTAATGAAATTACTACTGTAATTCATTACTAATGGAAAATTGTCAATGCTTTCAGCCAGCAGTTCACACAAATTTTCTGCAGACGTGAAGACCTAGTACAGTGACTCATGCTCTTAGACTTGCTACTCTTATTTCAAGTCCTGGCACCATTCATCAGGACAGAACTTTATGCCATGCTATCCAGCAAAGTTGAGCAACCTTTGATCTCAATAGCTGAGGTCTTTCTACTTCTGTGACACGGGCTTATGAAGGAAGGAAAAATAACATGTAATTTTCAGCATCAATCTAGGGAATGCTAAAATAGAGGAGAGAGGCAGAATCACTGCAACCAGAATCCAAAGTATAACAAACACAGGAAAGGTTGTAATTTTCCAGCTAATGATGCCAAAAACAAACAGTGTAAATTAGTGTAAAGTTTATATATCAATTACCAATTTAAAGGATAATATCTGTAACAAATAGTGAACATTAACAGTTAGTGAAGAGCCTAAACAAGATTGTCCTGTTGTGCTACGTAGTCCTGTCTTCTCTTTATATTCTTCACTACGCCACAAAACAGAACATCAGAACAAGGATAGCAAAATTGTCCATCCCAAAAGAGAGATATTCATCTGTGACCACTCTGGTAGTTGTCATCTACAAAGAGCAAGAATATGTTATATTCAGTGACTTTGACATAAATAAAGTATTTAATATTACTTGACTGCATATAACAGGAAACCCTAACAGGAACATTCTTTTACGTTAATTTATAGAACAACGTTAATTTATAGGACATTGTTTTATGGTTGTGGAGTTAGGCAGGGAGGAAGATAATAAAGATAATCTTTATGATCTTCCCATTGATTTGCTTTTCGTTTGTGAGCGAGAAAGATACTGGTTCTGATGGCCATAAATGCCCAGGAGATGAGAATTGTGCAGCATGCTTCCCAAAGGAGCAGCAGGGTTACATTTATACAAACAAAAATTAAAGTCTGAATATCGGTACGGTTTTCCCCCATGAGGAAGAGCAGAATTAAAAGAGGAAAGGAAATCCCTTCCCTTATGGGAACTCGACAAAGCACATCCAAAACTGCTTTGACTCTTCTGTGCATCCCACCATGTGAAATGGAAAGATCTGGTGCAATGGTTGTAACATCAGCATAGGGAGAGTTTTCAGTGGAAGAAGACGGCAGATTTGCTGTCACATTCTTCCCTCTCTGTGGGGAATGGGGCTCTGTGGGTAACATGGCCAGGAAGTCCCTGTACATCACCTATTTTAAGTGACAGATGGTCTCCTCAGGAGAAGCCAGTGCAAGTAAAAACCAAAACAACATGTACCAGGGAAGAGCCCTTCTGCAGATGTTGCCCGTTCCTTACCCTTATCCTTGTTCTACAAGCATCCCATCAACTGCTTACAGTGAACAAGTGCTGAGACAGACAGGACCTCAGTACACTGCAACTGGTATTTCTCAGGCTGAGCTGAGTTCAAAAACTAGCATTTCTCATAACTCAGAGCAGGGTAGTATAAGAGCTCTTACTCAAACTGCAGCTAACCCTGGCATCACAGTGCACACCGAGAGCAAAGCGCTGTGTGAGAAAGCGGCTGCCCACTTCGCTTTGAGCTGTTACTCCTACGGATTAATACAGAGCAGAGTTCAGAAATGCAACCTAGAAATCACAGGAATAGTAACATCTTCATGGAAAAAAGATGCTCAGAATGTATGCAGTCTAAAAGTCTCCAGTTATGTTATTTAATACATAAAATTTGCCTAGACTTCTAAGCTCATTCTCACTGAAATCAGATGAGTATTGCCTTTGCATACACATCTGTTCTGGGAGACTACAATGTACTGCATCAAGTACAGTCCTTTTGCTAGTACCAGAGGCCAAATCTTCAAACACTGCATTCATAACATCTTACAAATCAGTAACCCTTCTGTCAATTTTTTAATGTGTTTTAAAGAATTATTTTATTTTTATTCTATATTAATATTCTATTTATATTATTATTTTAATTTTAAAGCATTATTTTGCAAACCCCAGTCTAGCATTCAGTGGGACAGTACACATAGTCCCATCCTTTATGCCAAGTGTCCCAAATACCTGGGGGATTAGGGAGACACTTGGCACATATATAAGACACTGCTGCAATAGCTGGACTTCTCTATATTACAAGCAGGTGAAAACAACAACTGGTTTAAGAACAACAACAAAGCACACCTTCTTAGCACTATAGAAATTACAAAATGTTAATGAACATGTTGAATGTGTTCCTTAATTATATAAAACTCTGCAAAGAATAACATGATTTAAATTTATTATTCAAATGCTTTTAATTTATAACAGATTGCTACTTCAAATACAAGTATTAAATCTCTATTAGATTCGTTGAGGTAATGCACTAATATGCATGACTGAGATCTTAAATTCCTAAGCAGCAATAGTGTTGGCTAGATGCAATAAGGATTACCTTAATTAAAACACTATCCTCAGCATCTCAGAAGATTTAATCCAAATCTTTATATAGGGCACATTCATTATCTATCTCCAGTTAATAAAAATATGACCTACTTGGTTACATTTTAGAATTTAATCTTGATTACCATTTTGTTAATAGAAATAAGATACCAAAGACTTTAAAGACAAGCCAAAAGCAATTTTGCCAGCCTAATTAAAATACTATTTAATGGCCTCAGAAGGAGCTTTATATTTATTCATAACTGTGGATGTAGACTTTTTAGAAATGTTTTTAAAATATCAAATTAGACAACAGACTCCTAAAAATGTATCTAAGAATAACAAGTGAGATTTATAACCAACGAGCTTAAAGCAGAGCCTGAAGAGATTCAGAGAACTCCTAAACCCCACTGGTGTACTTTGGAACACGCGAGCTGTTCTGATAAGCTCAACAAGACTCTGCACTTCTGTAGGAGGAGGCCCATACCATGTGTCTTTGCAGAAGCAAGGCTTAAATTAATCATAACACTCCAAATGTAGCGTCAAGTTACTGCTAAGTAGTAGTTTCCAAGGAGACATGATGCTTATCAAAATACTCTGATGCACTGCAGGCTGCCAGATCTAAGACAGCATCTGAATGGTTTAGTGAACTTCTTAGCAAAATGCAGCTTACTCTGCTTTAAACCAGGGACGCAGTGGGCTCAGCAAGAAGGCAAAGTTTTGTGAGAGCAGGGGAAGCACACATCCACAGCATAAATCTTCTTCTGTACATACTACTGCCATATTAAACAGGATAAAAGGAGTAAAGAGAGATCACAGCCAGCCAAAGTGTGTGGTCAGGGCCCCCACGGGGCCACCACTTCCCCAGAGCCACCCATTCACCTCCGTGGATTTCTCAAGCTGAAACTGTCCTTTCACAACATTGCTCAGCAAAATGTAGCCTCCCTGTACATATCATCTTCTCCATACAGAAAGGCTGGACAAAAGCATGCATCCTACAGAGCCAGCGTGTCCTTCAAACCCCCACAAAGGTGTCACTTACAATACTCGAAAACAAAATGCTTATTTTTGAAGGTAAGAATGTCAAGTGATGGCTGAATCCAAAGCCTTGTCCATCCATCACCCAACAAAAAATTCTAGCATACAGAGTTCCGCTTGAGAAAATTAATTCAGATTGGACAGCTCTAGCTATTACTGGGTTTCATTTCTTGAAAGGTTTTGAGAGATGAAAGAATCTTGCTGCTTTCAAGAGACACAATGCTTATGGCTTTCTACTGAAAGCGATCACCAATTCATACATTGAAAATGTGAAAGCATTCTGGGTGAACAATGCCACAAACCTCTCACCAGGGTTCTCACCACAAGAGGCAATTCCCAGTTTAATTAAAGTCAGTACACACTGTTTTCTCTTGATCTCCATCATGTAGAAGCCACTTGCTCCAGCAAGGGATCCAAGCAGTCAGTGGCTACACTTGGAGTTTACAGAGGTTGGGAGACCAAGTGACATGAGTGACACTGCTCAGAGGAGGCTGCAGGGAGACACACAGAAGCCTTGCCGCAGCCTGTGGTCCCCACTCACACTTTCTGCTCTAACACACTGTGCTCTGTCTAGCACTCTCTGCTCCCTTCCCTCACACTGGTTTTAGCATCAGTTTCTAGTCCAACGTCTTTTTCCTTCTCCCTCATTTAGTATTTTGACTCTATTTCTTCTCTATTTTATAATTCTTTGCTGGCCCCTTATCAATAAAAAGTGCCAAAAAAAGCTTCTTCCCAACTCTCAAATACAGTTTCAGAAAAAAAACAAGGGTAATGATGCACTTTCATAGAACCATAGAATATCCTGAGTTGGAAAGGACCCACAGGATCATCGAGTCCAACTCCTGTCCCTGCACAGGGCCATCCCCAAGAGTCACACCATGTGCCTGAGAACGTTGTCCAAATGCTTCCTGAACTCTGCCAGGCTGGTGTTGTGACCACTTCCCTGAGGAGCCTGTTCCGGTGTCTGACTATACTCTGGGTGAAGAACCTTTTCCTGATATCCAACCTAAATCTCCCCTGACACAACTTTGGTTCCTGTCACTGGTCACCACAGAGAAGAGATCAGTGTCTGCCCCTCCTCCTACCCTGATGGGGAAGTTGTAACTGCAATGAGGTCTCACCTCAGTCTCCTCCAGGCTGAGCATCAATTTTGCCACAGTCAGTCCAAGAGCAGCAGCCATTGCCCAGAGCCATTTTGGCTGCCTCGTGCCCATGGCAGCATCTTGTCCTGTGTCTCTGTGGGTCCCCAGCTCCACAGCCCCCCGGTGACCCACTGCCACACACACCCGTGGGGCTGTTCTGGGCAACTCCCAAAGGCTGATGGCCGAACATGAGGAGTTAATTTTATAAGAGAGGCAATTTTGTAAGCCCAAAAAAACTGATGACATTAGAAAGCCCATTGTAAATTTTACATAAAGAGGTCTTGTCTCTTTATCATGTACATAAATGTCACCCACTGGAAGACTGTTGTCACAAATGCCTCCCATGAGTGCCAGATCTGTCTGTAACACGGCATATAAGATGCTTGTTCTTCTAGGATCTGCACTTTTCAGCAATTATTAATTCCTTAAACATTTAAAACAGACCTTTTCAATTGTGCTTCCACCTCTTGAGGTCAAAGCAGCAATCTCAGCTTGTGTGGCTCATAGTCTCCCTTTTAACATTCATTTTCAAAGACATATAAAACACCCAGACAAACCAAGAGTCAAAAGCAGACTCCTGAGGCTAAGATCTGTTTTTCCCCAAAAACTCTTCCATATGTTAATATGGAACCCTTTTACCAGGCTTCATGCATGAGACAAGGGATTCTAAAATATTCCTTATCTCAAGGAAAGCACAATAGTCAGGATTTTTCCCCTTTCAACTCTCAGCTATTCCTCTCCATGAGACCATAGGCTGCAAAGATGATAAGGAGAGTATTCTAGCAGATCTATCCCTCTCTCTTCCTCTATTATTAAGAAAGCGAAAAAATAAAAAACCCATTACCTCCAAAATGGAGGCAGGCATTTTGTGAGATAAGCCACTCCTCCACATCGTGTATTCCACCAAAGGGATTCATATTGGGCTCAATATCTTCTAATGGTTTCATCAGTTAACATTAAATTGGTTTCAGATAGGAAAAAAGAATTTTCCTTGCACTGCACTAAATAATTTGCCTTTATAGAGACTGCATAAACTACATTTCTGAAGAGGAACAACAATTATTGTTCCATTTCTATCAGTGACAGATTGACAGTTACATCCCATACTGTCAGTAGTTTGCTGTGTAGTTTACTTTCACCATTCGGTTATTTTCTAACTGCTTAAAAATGGAAAGACATTTCATGGTAAAAACACAAAAGGATGGTGTTTTGTAGCACAAAGCTCTGGAATTAAGGTCTTCGCATCCTCATGAAGGCAAGACAGTCCCTTGTGTCAGGGTTAGAAATGCCCATACATACAAAACCACCCATATAACTTGGACAGCTGATGGGATAATGTAGCATATAATGTATGCAGGGTGACAGTCAGGTGTCCCCACAGCCACTGTCAGTACCAGTTCTCATGCAGCCTAAAACCAGCTCTGATCCCCACCTAACCTCTTGTGCCTGTCACAAGGTGGCCAGGAACAACCACTGCTGGAAACAGCCTCTGCCCCCTTCGCCTGGACAAAAAGGACCTCACTTTCCCGTTTCCTCCAGCCCCAGCTGCCAGAGCTACTTCCTCATTTCTGGGGCCAGCCAGAGTGAAATCTTGCCCATCTGCCCTTCAGCCAACACAGGAGAAAGCCCAGGAGAATGCTGCTCTCAGCAGGTGCCTGCTCCTGGAACAAGCAAACCTTTGCTCTCTTCTCTAGGTCATTATTGGCAAACAGAGACACTGGAGTAACACCCAGCCTGTCCTGACCACAAGCACCCTCCATGGGAAGCGGTGGCTTTACCTTGCCAGCTGTAGTTTTCTAGAGAAATGACACTTCGTCACTAAAAACCTTAGAATGTTGCCATCATAAGCCAATCACTACACCTTGAATTATAATTCATAATTAAATTATAATTAATAATCACTAGCCCTTTAATTACCCCCGTCTGCATTCACTACACAAGGGGTTGTGAAACAAAATGGATCAAAGAGCAAAGTTAACCACTGCACATTTCTGATTTTTACCATATTGTGTAATGACCTTCCAGAACTGACAAAGCTTCCTATTCTCTGAAGAACTTCAGTCTTCAGTTTATCAGTGGAACATCCACCCTTCTTACTTTGTAAGGAAGCTTCCCTGTCCGACCATCCAGGAGCCATTCCTGCAGTCCCTCTCGCACCACCAGAGCTGGGACTGAGGCCCCTTCCCAGCTGCACATCCCACACTCACACCACACTCCCTTACCGGCTGGACCCCAGGCGTCCCATGGCACAGCCTCAGACATCCTGTTCTCAAAATAATTTAATCATTGTGCAATAACTAAAGAACAAATCAACAGCTGGAGCTGGTGCCTCCGAGGAGGGACTCCGAACAAAGGAGCGCCGGGGCTTTTATCCCGTCACAGCCCAAGGGTGGGCAAGTCTGGGGGCCGTGGGGTCCTGAAGTGTCCCCGAGCGTCCAGTCCTCGGCTGTGCCACAGGTCAAGGACCCTTTGTGCTACCAAGTGTCAGCAGTTCAAGCCTTTTCCTGGGGCTTGGGCTCAGCCAGAGCTCCCTGCACTGAATGCATTCCTCAGCACACCTTTGGAACAACTCACATCATGTTTGACCTTGAGTGGCAACCTCAGGTTTACTGCAGATTATTTGTTCACATAATGGTTCTTGCTCAAATGTTTCAGCACATTCCAGTATCCCCTCTGGCTTTAACAGGAAAAAAAGGACAAAACCTAACCAAAAAACCACCCCTTACCTGTGCAGACAATAATCTCTCAAATACATGCATACACCCTAAGAGCTATCACTTCAGATTGCCACAAGCTACATTTACCATGAAAGTAATCTTTTCCCAGACTGTTCTGGGGTTTGCTTGTGTTTGGTTTTGAAACTTATGAATGAGACCTACAGATTTGTTAAAAGTTCTGTTACCCCTTCATGGTATTCCAGAAGTACATCCCTTTTCTTTCTGCTGTCAGAAAGCTGGCATAAATAGAAACTCTTGCTGCTGGCTAAGAAAAAAAAAATATTAAATCCTTATTTCTATTCAGAAAATTCTGACCCCCCCTTGCTGCTAATCCCAAGGGTCCCTGCAAAACACTGAGTAACAGGAGTTATACTCACAACTTTCTGTTGTAGTTTATTCCACAGCAGTTGAAATTTTCTAATGCTTGTTGCATTGCTTTAATGATTTGCTGTTAATAAGAAATTGTTAGGGAGCTGTAACCCATTCCTACTTCAGATGCATAAGAAACCTAAACTTCTTTTAGAACTCTCTCACATTCTACCTAAAGCAGGAAAACTTTTGCTGATAAACAATTATCCACAACTCATTTGTTTCAACTCAGCAATGAATTTCTAGAAAAAAACCTCGTAATTAGATGAGCAAGAATCAGTGGTTTTTTTCCTTTTCACAGCTATTGCTAAGAACTACGCAAAAAATCCCAGGGATTAGCTTTTCATTGTCCTGGCTGCTGAAAACAATTTCAGCTTTCAAAAACCAGTGTTCTCCAGTACTGAACAGCTTCACCCTCTACACCTTCACCACCTCCCTTTGGGACTGATTACACAATTTCCATTTTGTTACCTTTTCCAATAGATTTGATCAGTTAAATAAGAGCCAGTACCAGAGCTCCTGTGGATATTACTGACAGTGTTACACAGTGAGAAGCCCAGTTTTCATGGTTGTTCAAAAGCCGAGACCCTAAAAATCGTCAGCATGCTGCCTGTGCTTCCAAGCTTTGCCTTTAGCTGTCCCTAATCTTCCAGCACAAAAAGCTCCTTAGTGCCAGCAACAGGCACTACTGTGTAGAAATACCCGTTCTCCTGTGCTAAGCACTAACATCAGCTTCTGCCAGAGCCCGGAGAGATGGCAACTCTGGACCAGTGCAAGGACATGTCTTTATTCCCGCTCTGCTTTACGACTCTTCTTGTGATAAATCTTTTTTTTCGCAGCTCCAGTATGTAAATTAACAGCTTCTCCTGAGATTTTATCTCTGATCCTTTATTTGTTTTAAAAAGCATTCCCCTGCTTCTTCAAAATTAGTCTGAAGGAAACCTGTAGCATCTTTTAGTATTGTAAGAAGAACAGAATTTATAGCAAGCAACTGCCATCTCCCTTCCTGCAGCTGCCTTCAAATAAAAAAAAAATTAAAAATAAAAGAGGGAAAAAAAATTAAAGAAATCTGGTGCAATACTGGCAGGGAAGACACACATACTGCACCAAGCACTGTACAGCCCAGAAAGTCTGACTGACACCCTCACACCCAGCTGAGTTTACAGCATTTGGCTCCTTGTCAATGCAAAGGTAACCCTGAAGTTCTCCTTTGCCACACCAGTCCCTCAGAAACATGATTTTCTGGATTTCTTGTAGCTGTTCCAGTGGAGTGTTCTTTCCCTCCTGTTTTTGCTCTTATTAGATGTGTCTTGTCTAATTCATACTTAAAAGCTTAATTCCATAGCAAGTCCTTGATCCAGAATAGGTTTGCATGCCACCGACCACCAATATCATCAATGTTTGTAACTGATGTGGAACTGAAATACATCAGCTTCCCAAGACATTAGACACTATCTAAACAAGGACCATCTAAAATCTCCATACCAGGTGTCTATAGTATCAATGCAGAAAAAGTCTGGTAAAAATTAAACACTTACCTGTATTCTCTGATTCCACAAATAAGCAGAATCTCTTTTCCCCAAAAGTGATTTGTCAACCCCCTTAGCCCTGGCTTTCCAGAATGCCCAAATTTTGTAGAAAAACTGCTCCTGGGAGCTGCTGGTCACCTCTTCCATCAATCTTGCCAACTGCCTGGAGCCACAACAGCCTGGTTTTCAAATCATGAGACTTTTAGAGTTTGTTGCCTCTACAAAGTCTCTGTCATTCCTGGGTCATTTGAGGACAATTTCTAAGAACTGCGCTAATTCCTTCATGAACAGCCTACAGCTCGAGTGAGGTTTGTCATTTCTATACTCGTGAAAACTTCCACTACTTGTTCTCAGTTCTACACGTCGTTTCTGCTAAAAAGAGAAAATGACAATGAAGCTGCATATTTATTTCAGACATTTCTACTTGAAGCTTGGATACAGTAGCAACTTCTTTGCTCATACTCTCAAACTTCTTTCCAGAGAAGAATCAATGCAAAAAACCCCTTCCTTTTGGCTTCCCTAAGAGCCACGTCACCAGTGTTTTTATTGCCGTCTGCTCCTTTCTAACACCTCCACTTCCACCAAATAAAAATCAGCCTCTGGCATAGCTCAAGCTATACAGCTCAGCTTCTGTTCAGCATCTCACGTGGACAGTGTTCTCACAAGCAGCTCAGTTACAAAAAAGGAACTGTTTTTTATCGTATATTGACTGATATATGATAAAGGTAGTCATAGCATCATCTCCCATAAAAATGTACCCTGCCTTTGTATACCACTACAGATGAGTGACTGATCAGAGACCAACAAAGTCATTTTCCATTGGTCTTTTTTTCTAAGTACAACTAAAAAATGGTCAAAGTACATTGAGTTTACCACCTTCAGTCTTAAAATCGTCGCACTGATTTTGCTGTGCAGTGTTCCCTGGGACTAGCACAAGTGTAAACTCCAGCTTACAACCCTCTGTGGCACTAACGTAAAAGCAGTACCAGACAGCTTTCCTGATGTAAAGCTCGGATCAAGCAGCAGCCAACTATTCACCTTCTGCATTGGTGGAATTCAGCCCTTGGATTCCCTACACAAGGTTCAAGAAATATCCAGCTAATCCCTTCACTGGAGCAGTTAGATGTTGTCAAAAAGCGGTCCCACAAAGGCCTGGAGAGCACCCTGCCTCCACTCAGCTGGCATTGAGATCTTGTGTAACACACTGCATTGGCCTGTTAAGTTCAGCTCCAGAAAACTCTGATCATTTGACAGCTTCCCATAGCTGCAGGAATGTAAAAGATGACAATGGGAAAAGCAGCACAAAGTAGAGTTATTGTTCTCATGCAGAGACCATTTTTTACAGGTTTCATCCTAAAATAACACTTTGCATTCAAGTTGTAATAGATAACAATGTATACATACAAAGACTCATAGATATTTACAATGGGAAATACTAATAAAATATTGACCCAAATTCCATGATCGGCTATGTTCTAAAACAGGATACAAACAGATTACTGGTATCACATTAAGAAACACAAAGAAAATTCAGAAGTGCAGCAGTTGCTACCTTATTAGCATAAAATTAAAGCATCTGAGTGCATAATTAACTCAAAACATTAAGGGATTCATCTTTAGAGTCCAAAGAATTCCTTAAATTAATGTCTTTTAGGCAAATTTTTCTGTCACCCTGAAGAGCTGTCTTCACTGCAGGTTAATACTTTGAAGTTAGACAACACAAACTAATATAAAAGCCAATAAATGAACACAGCACAGAACAATAGCTGCAAAATGCTATCAGCATATTTATATTCCAAGTTCCATTTATGTCTATAATTAAGAATATAAACAATCATAACTCTTGCATAAGATAACAAAAAATTAAGTATACATACAAAATAAAAACCATAACAGAGTGCTGCCATTGTTGCATGTGTAATACACAAAAAGACAGGATGATAATGCTTGGTACTACTATAAGATATATTAAAGTTGATTCCAGCAATTGCACTATTTCATAATATAAGCAATTTCAGTCTCAAACTCTGGCAGAAATACAGTGAGTGCAACATTTCATCATCTTATTTCAAATGTACTATAGCATGATTATGTCTGTATTTTCACAGATAAAGCTGAACAAATCAAGGGACACTAGGCTTTAAATCACCCATATGCAGGGTTTATTAAACTATTTTTAAAAGAAACAACATAAACAAAATATTTTTTCCACTATGAAGTTTCTTAAGGCTCATTACAGTACTTCTGCATGTAATTTATACTAATCTCAGTGGGTTTTGTGGGTCATTCACACCAGAAGTAAGAGACAAACGATCTTATTACAGGAAAATGAGACGTAACTACAAAACCACAAAAATCAGCCTTATTCACAAAACAATCAAATCTACTTTCAGTTATTTTTAATTGATTATGTTGAGGATTTTCATATATGAGTTCTTACAGTGTCCTGTCCTCCCTGTAACATCAAATAACAAACTCAGGGGTGGTGTGGAGAAGAATTAATGAGACTGAGTAAGTATGAAAACCAGGTAAATTCCCAATACTGATGATGTCCCCCATTTATTTCTCTTCTCTGGATCCTTCTTGTTTCCTTAACCCGTTTTTTGTTTTCTTCACACTTAATAAGCCAAGGTATTCAAAAAGACCAATCAAACCTCAGTTTTGTTCTAAAACACTTGATTCTTCAAATTGTCAGTCCTATTGCAACATCTTTCATTTTAGCCTGATTTTTAAAGGAAACTATGGTTATACATCTGTGCTGTCCATATAGAAGCAAGCATATTTATACTACAAAATTTTCCTAGAACTTTTGAATTTAAGTCATTTCAATTAAAATGATAAACATTTAACAACCTGAAAGAAACCAAGTACCTACAACTTTGCTGAAAAAGGTAACAGGTGAAAAACTGCTATTCATACTTTAAAGATTTATGCAAGCAACCACCAATTTATGCACAATAAATACCAGGCACAGGGGAACCCACCTGGGAGAACATCAACAGGAATGTATCTCCTGCAGGGAAGGCTTCATGAGTGTTATAGCTTAGAAACTACCAAGGCCACAGGAAACAAGGCTTTACTGACCATGCTGTTTGAAGAACTATTTATAACACAATATCCACGTGAAAGCTAGCTTCTAATTTGCTAAATCATCTTTAATTTGTGAATTTCTTCTTCCTTGCAACTGAGTTGTCAGATTCTGATAGTTACATACATTTCATTAACTTTTTAGACATCGATATGCATTTTTTTTCCCTGCATCTCGTTCTTCTGTATCTGCATTTTGTTCTTCTCTGTCTGCTTCAGTTCCCTTGGAAGGCAGAACATGCACCACAGGACCCATTCTGATGACTTTTGTGGCCCAGAGCCTCGCAGGCTAGCTCATCTCTTTTTACAATGAATGTAAACAAACCATCAGTTAACAGACAGCTGCAACATCCTTCCAAAAGAACAGCCTTTAAAAATACTGTTTACTTGTCTGAACAGAAGACATCCTCCTACCCTTCAAAATAAGTGACTGATTGATAGGTAGGCAAAAGCATTTGCTTTAACAGAATCAGACTGACATCAGTTTTCATGTTCTCTGCTGTCTGAACAGTATCAAGCTGATCAGATTTGTAATTCTCCCGAAGCACATCAAACTAAACTAAAAAACTGTAGTCCTTTCCTACACTCAACTTGTGGATTTGTCCAGTGTAAGCTAGTGAATAACAAATTCAACTATGGTAAAAATTCATTGCATAAACTGCATTTTCCAACTCCTGAAACACAGAAATCATCTAGCTTCTTACAACTTCATTTGGCAGGAAGATGAGCACAGATCAGGAGAGAGCTGCAGCTTACCCAACTGTCACTTTTTCTTTTTAACTGGCTGTTGCAGAATGCCAGCTCTGGCCAAATAGTTGACCAAGAAGGCATCAGGCAATAAAACTCAAAAAAATACATGGGTTTATATCCAAGTGCAACTGGCAACCACTGACACCACAAACGGCTTTTCTAGTAGGGAGGAAAACTTTAGTAAGTCTGCATCTAATCTTGCGAGAAAGATGATCACAACAACTTATGCCTCAATTATTTTTGAAGTCACATGCATTTTGAGATCACTTGAGTAGGTATGCCATTCAACCTGATTCCTAAAATCAACAGATTTACAATGCATCTGGCAAAATCTTACAACATTTAGTTTTGCAGAGAGATACTGATCGTGTTTTCTTATGCTGCACATGCATAGGCCTTTTCTTGAGTTTGATACTTGTCAGATCTGTCATATAGTATAAGGAGAGAGCCTCTGCAGCTTTTCAAAACTTTATACTGCACTGACACACAATTTTTCAACAGATATTTTACCTGAGAACAGCTTGATTCTGGAAACTGTAATTAAAAATACATGCTATTTTAATATTTTAAAGATACTTGTGTTTTATTCTTCTTTATAAAAGTAAGAATTCATCTTCGCATGCGCTTAAAATGATATAAAATTAGATTTCCTGTCTCTCAGGAAGCCATTTCAAAATAATATAGAACAGATTTGTAAAACCTGTTCAACCCAGTCTGTTTTCTACTGTGCCTGAAGTACGGTACGTGGCAAACACGAAAGACTCATTAAGAAAAACTTTGCTACTATCTCAGTAAATTAGCATCAGTGCATAAAATAACGTGCAACATACATATTTGAGACACTCTATACTGGGAAAATTACCAAACTCCTGAAAAACTTCAGAAACTTTCAAACAATCTACAACCCCTTATGCATCTGATATCTCAAACAGTAAAACGTAAAGAACTTCCCAGTCTGCTTTAGTTGCTTTTCTAGAATATATAAAGAAAGAGGTATGATCTCACGGTCTGAGTATGAAACAGGAAATCAGATCTTACATAATGATTTGCCAAACCACACTTTCGGAACTAAACAACTTGTACTGGTCTTCCCCCAGTACAATGGAAATAAATTAGTTTATACTGAATTGATCAAATCTGTTTAATTACAGAATACATGAGATATCTGGCTTCTTGGACTGAATTTTATAGAGCAGTAAAGCACATGTTTAGCTACATGCTAAAACAAACTGAAATGGCAAATGGCAGTGCTAGTTACTAAGAAACTCACGATTGCAAAATTTTTATTACTGGATAATTTATCTAGTCTTGCTAGAGAATGGTTTCAGGTAAAATAGAAATCAAAGGACACACATTAATAATAGTAATAAGTAAGTATCCGATTCTCCCTGGGTAAACAGAATTTGCACAACTTGCACAATTCATAAAATTATGCATAGAATTTGTAACACTATACAGACATAAAACACGGACTACTGATAAAAAAAAATTACAGGTTGGCCAAGGCCAGTGACCAATCCAAAAAAACACAAATAAACAGCCAAAACTTGACAGAAGTCTTGAAAGACGGAAGACTGAAGCCTGTATATATACTGCTCCAACAGTTTAATTGAATCGAGATATCTGAAGCTGCACAGACAGTAAAACCGAATAAAGTGCAAAAAGACATCTGTAAACTATCAAAGAAAATATTACAGTTGGCTTTACCTCAGCTTTTAATCAATTTAAATCCTCCATGAGGGTGTTTTTATGCATTTTAGAATAAAAACTAATATTCAAAAAGACACTTCTAAGTTTTTTCAGGTCCCAAGTGACATGAGCTTTTTCTTCAAATCAACCATCTAGCATTTACAGTCTATTATATGGAGAATGAAAAATTAGCAGATGAACTCCTAAGGGATATTAAGTATATGCTGTCCTCACATACTCAAATGTGTGTTTGCTATGTTTTTTTATGGAAATATCTTCATGCAGTCTTCCAAAGCAAAATTAATCATGCTTTCTAGCAGGTCATTATCAACAAATTCTACCATGAGAGAGAAGAAATAGAACATTGAAAAACAGGGACTGCAAAACAGAGTCTGACTAGAAGTCTATTTTTTTAACATTATTTCTTCCCAATCTTTCAGGTTTGCCATGCGATTATCACAATCAACATCACATTGGTTGGAAAAAGTTATTAATACATAAATGTCAAAAAATTATCATTTCTTAATGTATTAATTGCCTTCTTCTTGCAAAAGGATGATTACTACTGGTATTTTTTGCAGAAAAGCTTCAACATTGCTTTGCCACATTAGTCCTTCTATCTTCCATCAGCATCTGCAGTCAACTACTACTTTGGTCAAAGGTCCAGTGTTTTCTTTTAACTTTATTTTAAGAGAAGAGGCACTAACTCAGAGAAAAGAGTTGTAAGTCCTGCAGTTTCAAATTCCTTTTGTAGCTCCTCCCGTGTTGAATATTCTTTGACTTCAAACGTCTGAAACCTACATTGTAAAAGGGAAACTCATGAATATGCCTAGATTTGTCAGAATGTAATTATCGATTCTGTTACTTTTCTATCCACAACAGTACTAAATTATACCTTTTATGCTGTGACTGTACTTCTGTCTCACACAGTACACTCATCATTTTCTCTTTGCATTTCTTTCCGCTTGAGTCCACATCTACCTTAGAAGTTTTCTGAAGAACCAAGTACTCCTAAATGACAAAAAAAAATCCCAAAATATTAAATGTCACCTAGTATTTTCAAAGTTTAGTAAAATGCAAAAGCTCACTCAAAATGCAGACTTTTTTTCAGAACATAGCAATCAAACGTTGAAAGCGCCCATCTCAAAAAGTGCACGACTGCTTCTATTCATCAGTTTTAAGTTAAGTGCAGGCCTAACTGATTAAGAGAGTATCAGTTAGAAAAGCCAAAACATTCTCCTCCAACATCACCACAAAAACCTGCCTAATACAGTGGGTGTTTGCAGGTACAGACAAGAATTTCAAAGCCCAGGCATGCACTAGGAGCACCATGTGGTTTTTAAGCCAAGAGACAGTTAGCAATGAGTTAGAAATACGTCTGTTATTAATTTCTCACCAAAAATTTTTCCACTTTCTGGGGCTTTTGGGAAATACAGGAAACTGAATCTAGGCATATCAAGGTCAGCAAACAAAGGGATACGGGGATATAAGTCCAGTGGGAAGCAAAGCAATACAGGCCACAGATGTACAGGTATCACTCTAGACAGAACAGAATACTTTCTTTTCCTTAAATACAGAATAAAGTTGCTGGGCCTTCCTACTCTCATAATGATCAATTTGCTTCCAAAATTGTTAATCTTAGAAAAACACACACAAAATATTCAGACACAGAGGTTTCAGTGGTAAATCGATAGAACTAGTCAACATTCATTGTTCCTGCACCTTAATGCTGCTCCTGTCACCCTGAAGAAGAATCAATATTATCTTGCCCATGAACATCAGTCTTCCAGTCAGCCTTAGATTTGAAGCCCATTTTTCCACAGTTTTCACATATTTTGCCTTTGCTCTCATGTGATCTAAATGCAAAAGGAGCATCCAGACACCATCTTCCGTTCCTTTTGACAAAGTAGTTTTTTCATTGCAAACTCTTGCTGATTGCTTAATGACATCTTTAAGATGCTGTTGTACCCAAAGAATCAGATTGTGTACCATGGGTTCAGAAAGATGCTTCTTTGCTTGTTCAAGTAATTTATCTTTCACATCCATACACTGGGACCTTGTAAGCTGGTCTGAGTTAACAGAAATATCCGGTAGAGCTGATGGGTAATTGACTGGTAAATGAAATAACAGCTTTAAAAGTACATCTGTATCCAGCAGTTCTTTCACACTGATTTGAATTCTAAATGAGATTCCATGTGTCTCTGGAAAATATTTTAAAAAATAAACGTTAATAGTTGGCTTGAAGTTGAAATACACATATATCATTAAATCGTGTTATTTTCTTTAACAATTCAACTCAAATAACTGCCATTTCCTATAAAATAAGAGGGGGTGATTTCTTTTTGCAGGGTGGGGGCTTACACCCAATGACTCAAGCTACACCTGCAGGGAATCCTGAAATGAAACACTTCTGTAAGATAGTAGAAGGAAAGTTATTAACACATTCTAAAAAGCATTCACACCTTTTGGCTCTTTCAAAGTCTAGACAAGCCAGTAATAAAGCATTGTCTCTCTCAAACACATACCTCAGCTTCTACAGCTCAATAGCAAAAGCAAGGACAACTGAAAATAGAGACTTTTCTGCATGGATGCAGCACTACCCCAAGTTTGCTCCTAAAGAAATCTGTAAGATTTCTAACATCAGTACTAATGCAAGGCAAACAGACTTGCACGGGGTATTTTTTATGACAATCATTCAAAAGCAGTTCCACACTAAGCAGAGACTTGGAAAGAAAAAAGTCAGATCCTTTGTCTCTACAACTTGCAGAGAAAATACGCTTAAATCTTTTCTGCCAAGTCCTCTACAACAGTTGGACTGACATAAGGAAAACATCTCTGTTGGACACCTGACCCTAGATACTACATATATAAATATGCATGTACTCATATTAATGTATGTTTATGTATCTTCATATCTGCTCAAAATCTGTTGCAAGTCTACTTTAGAATAATTTTCAAAGTTAAAAGGATACACACAGTATGCAGCAGGAAAGGCTAAAGACCACACCATTCTGATAAATCATATAATCAAAGATACTTAATATGAAAGTTATGTACAGTAATTCATGAAATAAAACCTTCTTACCTAAAACTTTCACAGAAAACAATACAAAACTTGACAAAGTGAAAAGCACGGACAAAAACCTAACCTATTTTTGCTCCTCTGCCATGAAGTAAGAGGGTATCAATCAGATGAAAGATGATCTTCTTCAAATGTTCTCTGCTTCACCCCTTTGATGCATTCTAAACACTTCACCCCTTTTCTTTCAAAAATTGCTAAAATGTCAGGTTGATTCACTCTATGAGGGCAGGAGAAGCCCAGATTTGAAAGGCAGATGAGAGCAGAGCTGTTTCAGAGCAGGTCTTTTGAAGTGACTTGCACTCTTCCCCCCCACCTTACCTTACCTTCCTTTACATGACAGTCAGTTGAATTATGTTTGATTAGTATTGCTGATGCCGCTAACCAGCCTCTCACAGTGCCCTCTATGATTTTATATTTCAAACCTACTAAAAAACTGAAAGAACCTGAAAGTGACTTGGACAGACAAAAGTACTTTAGAGAGCTTATCCAAGGGTTTGTTTCCAAACCTCCTTCCTGGGTCATACAAAGAACTCTCAAGGTCAGAGAAGTCACAAAATAAAGTCAGCAAACCCTCCAAACCCAATAATCAAATTCTAGCAATACTATAAAGAAGTCTCCAAACATCTACAGACCATCACTACCTAAGAGTCAAATCCAGTGGTGAAAGCAGCAGATGCAAATCCAGTGAATTCAATGAAATCACATCCAACCATGCCCGTACTTATAGGCACCACACGTCAAAAGAGTCACTTCCTGCCAACAGGAGTTTGTCTTCAATCCTCCAAGACCCTATCAACGGTTCCAGACTACTTTTAAGGCAGATGTATTCCTCAGAAAAACACCAGCCTCGGAAGAGACCCTAGCACGTGGTCAGTAGCTACAGAGGAGGACCTCAAGCCTTCCCATTCCAATCTCTGTCTTCTGCTGCCCTGACAGATGTTTCTTCCTGGGCCCGAGCAGTGGTAGCTCCTCTGCCATTACGCTGGGCTCAGCACACATAATCACAGACTCAGGCAGAAACCCTGCCCTGCGTGTCCTGGGGTCCCCAGCCCCTTCCCAGCCACCACGGAGGTGTCTGCACCCACAAGCATTGCACCAGACACAGTGCTGCTGCCCCACGTCCCTGAGCTGCCCCTGCTCAGGGCAGCCCCACCAGGTACACAGCCAGCTGGCATCTGGCTGAACAGACGAGCATTACTGTACTCCTGCCCGTGAATCACTTTATTTTAAAGTATGTTGCCAAGAGCTTTTAAAATGCACAGCCTATATAAGTTGAAAAATACTATTCTATTGCCAGCTTAATTACAGCCACAGAAAAACATGTTACCTTTCTGATAATCCTCCTAGTATTTTTTCACTAGCTTGTCACAACAGATCTCACCAACTCAGAAGGGAGGGATAGACAGGCCAACCCTGCCCCTTCGACAAGGGCCTCCTGCTGCAGTGATCTTATTCTTAAACCTGCAAAAATCTCACACCTTTCCTTGTGATGAACTAATCTGAAGGAAGCACAACAGCCTCGCATCCCAAGGTGTATCACCCCAAGCCATCCGGAAAAGCCCAGCCATGCTCATTTACATCTGCTTCAGACTTACTTTTAAAAAGAAGAATCAGTTCAAAACCTTCACAGGGCTACAGCATCTAAAGTTTATTTAAACCTTGCAGCGTCCATTTTCTGCACCAGCACTGCAGACACTGGCAGAACAAAGAGCAAACCACCGGCGCCCTGCGCAACCTGGCTCTGAAGAAATATTTCCTTTGTTTGCACATGCTACAAGGGCCGAGTTGTCTTCACAGCAACATAGCGATTATTTCTGAAATAAAAGGTTGGGTATGACTGTTCTGCTGGCATTTAATGTGCTAATCAGACTAAACTCAATACATTTTAACTCATTTTCCCCCATGGCTGCATGCTTATCAGTATATTTAGCTCTAGCATACTTCAGATTTTTTCTTATGTTCCATGTCAACCAGACAGATATCCCCCTCCTCTCCTGCCCAAAGGCATTTTATGCAACACATGCAGTCTATTTTTAAATTCAGAAAATGGCACCTACTAACATACAAGCTTAGAATATCTAAATATATTTTTATAGCAAGCCTGGTGAACAGACCAAAAGAGAACAGATTAACAATTAAATTATGGATTTCTATCTGTAACACTAATCTTTGCAAATAGATATGTAAGGTAAAAAACATATGCTGTAATTAGTTTATTTAAATTCATCCACACATTGGTTTTGATAAAAACACATTTTATATTCTGAATACTTCATTGTTAAATTCCAAAAAGCCAAAGTTTTTACCATACCAAGAGAACTGTAAAAGCATTCTCTTACATTCCTCAAAACCATGAATCCCCAATGGCCTCCTTTTTGATCTCATGGATCTACACACAAATTACTCTTAATGTCTTAGAGACTGCATAACTTAACAGTCTTCCTGGAAGTTATGTCTGTGCACCGTTTGTCAATGACAATTTACATGGTTTGAAGAGATAAAGCAAATGTAAGCTCATGACTAGAGCAAAAGTGAATTGTATACAGACAAGAGATTCTGCAGCTCCAACAAGTATATTCCAAGAGTAAGAAAAATACCAATAATCATTGTTGTAAAACAATCTCTTCAATTCCAGAAGAAAACTATGTAAATCAATCAAATTTGACACAGCCTGGTTAAAGGCCCTCCAAGACCACATAACGCCAATATAAATAAAATAGGCTACTCCCATTGTGCACTTGTAGCGCCTCACTTTATGTCCAGGAAAGTTTCTAAACCTTTTACATTCTGGCAACTTATAAACAGAAAATCATTTTTCCACATACGAAGCACAGAGAAGAATGTGCCTTACGCTTCCCAACAGCTTTGGAGGAACAGACGTGTATATGCAATGTTCGAATATGCTCACGTTTTTTAAAATTAACATCTGATAAGCCTGGATACTGCTTTTTCAAACTGTGCCCAAAATAACATTCTTGAACTTTTTTACTTAAAAATAAGGCTCAGTTGAGACATTTCATCAATCTCATTTTAAAAATACAACCCTAAATACCACTTAAAAAAAATAAAATGCCAGAATTACATGCCTGCACTGGAGCAGGAGGTGTGTCATGCGTATCTAGATACAAAATTCTGGTTTTAGATTACTGTGGTTAATCGTGCTCCCTGCAGACACTAATGTCTTCATCCAACTTCTCCCCTCAAGCACAGTCACCTACAGCAGGACAACTGCCCAGGACAATATCCAGATATTCTGAATGTCTCCAATGAGGGAGACTCCACAAGCTCTCGGCAGCCTCCAGCACTCAGCCACCCTCACAGTTAAAAAAGGTTTCCTGATCAATCCCAGTTCTTTAGGGCTCAATACATACATATGCAGACAAAATCTGACAGCAGGCCACTACATCCATCTTTAGCAGCATTCCCCAGGACACCACTGCAGTCCAACCAGCAGAAAGCTGCTCCCTGTCCATCACTCTGCCGGGGAGCTGGACAGAAGTCTGCGCTAGCTCCCAGACACCGGGGACCTGTGATACACAATACAGGCATACTCTGCGTGTATATGTGCACATATATCTCTCTCCAACAAATGTCTGAGAGTTGTCACATCTGTGGTAGGCACTAAGCAAAATTTACTAATGGTCTGGATCTGAACAGACACCAACACTTGCATATCCCACCTGATGTTTAAGCCTGACGGTAGCTACTATTGTACATTGGAACTATTGAGATTTATTCTCCCTTGCTGAAGGGGCATCTTCACAGCACTGCACAGCACACACTGATAAAAGCCATCTTTTAATACAATGTCCTGATCAGTGGCCACCGTGGCCGGTGCAGAAACCATGAAGGGGTCTACACTTCCTGCATTCCTTGCCTACAGCGTCCAACAGCTGATGGGAGCAAGTACCAAAAACCTGATCATTCCACCCACAGCAGACACAACACATCAGCCTCAGTACCCTGTAAAACCTAAAGCCGTACACATCTTGCTGAAGTAGAACATCTGGCACGCCACAGTGCCCAGGTCGTCAGCTCACCCCAGAAAAATACAGAGATGACCCAACGCTTCTCATGCACTGCAACAGCTGTACCCCTACTCAGTATTACCGGGTAAATGCCTGGTCTTGTTAACGCGTACAAGATTCACCTGCTTGTCTACCTAGAGAGCAGACAGCCGGTTCCCAGCGCTGCCCCTCTCTCGCCCCTAGGGCCTGCAAGGCACTGAGAAGGTCCCTAACCATAACCGAGCACGGCCCGCTGGGCTCCGTGCCCCAAGCGAGGCCGGCAGCACAGACACTCGGCGGGGCAGGGACACGCGACGAGCGACAGCAGCGAGCCACTGAGCCCGTGCTGCCCGGGGGGCTGANTGCCGGCCGCGAGGCCTGCACCATGGCCGCCAGGGGGCGCCGCCGGCCTGGCCCGCGCCGCAGGGAGGAGAACAAAATGGCCGCTCTGCGCGGCGCGAAGCCCGGCTCCTGTCTGTCTGTCCCTCCGCCGTCCGTCCGGCCCTGGCCCGAGGAGCCCGTTCCCTGTTTGTCTGTCCCTCCNCGCCGTGAGCGGCCCCGCAGCGCTTCCTCCCGGGGCTCTGCCGGGCCGGGCCGCCGCGCTGGGCAGCGGGAGAGCCCGGGCTGGGGGCAGAGAGCGCGGCCGCGTCACCTGAGGCCGCCAGCACCTCGCAGGCGCCCGGCTCGCAGTAGATGGCGGCGAGCGCCGATAGCTCCTCCCGAGCCAGCTCCGAC
>VZTF01004787.1:577580-619343 GCA_013397755.1 Cnemophilus loriae | reverse complement strand
GTCTCTCCATCCCTGGCCTGCGGTGCGGAGCGTTGTGGGACGATCCGAGCCACGGGGAGGAAAAGCCGGCTCGGCCTCGGCCTGTACACGACCCGCTGCATCGCGTCCGCACACACCCCTGCACAAAGAGTTACTAGAATATAAAATTATGTTTCTTAAAATCGACTACTGTGGCTTCTCAATCCTGTTACCAGCCCTTACACCCAGGTTGTGCGCTGCCAACAGTACCATTAACTCCTAGGCAAAATTATCCAGTATCTTCTAGTATTACAAAATCGCTTTTAAAAGCAAGGGCTGGGGGGGGTACTTTTCAGGAGAGTATATCCTGCTACTTCTAGCGCCCTAGCTTGTGTTGAAATAACAAGAACTATGAGGGGGCTGAGCAGGGGAGGAGGGAGACGCTGGGAGGGAGCAGCACTGCCGGGCCGCTGTCAGAAAGAAGGCTGTGGTGGAAATTAGCCTTAGAAGTGCCTCCATTCTGTTATTAAGAACTTCCTCGCCCCGGTCTTTCCCCTTCTCCTCTGCCACTTTGCATATTCCATTTTACATGTTTAAATAAAAAAGTCGATGTAAATGTCTTTTGAATTGACACTATCACAAGACATGGAGGTCCCTATGAATAAGTTACTGCACTCTGACATTTGGAAGTCATCAAATGAGACAGTATAATGTCAGCCTGATATTTTTCACTCAATGAAAATATCAGCTTCATGTCAAAGATCTAAATTCCATCTTAATGTAATAAGTTTTCTTGTATTCACAGACAACTGAAAATGCTAAATATTTAAATTTGAAATGAACTTCTACAGTTACAATCTGGCCTTCATATTCCATTATTATGAAATTGAAAGTCAAGATCTTATTTCCCCTCTTTCTTTTTTTATTCATTCAAGCATTGCAGTGTTTGATAGAATGTTAGCCGTATTCTCTAAATGGATACTTCCCCATCAACATGTGGCAAATAAAAAAGAAAAGTCTCGCTTTTTAGAGTCAGCTTATATTAAACCAGCTCCAACATCCTGTCACAAAACGATTGTGCCACCAGTATCTTCCACTTTGCCTGACAAGGCAAACAGAACGCAACCTTTCATACCTAGGTAAGATTAATCTTCCCAGTGTTATTTGCAAAAGCAGTATCCTTTGCCTTCCACTCACTATAATTACAGCCTCAATTAGGTGTTGTTTCAACAACCACTAGTGGCTATATAATAAATGGTGCATTTAGACCAGTTTTTCCCTGAGTGGCAAATCAAAGGAGGAGTAGACAGACATTTGGAAAAAAGTCAATTTGGAACATCCATCTGTATCTTTTTACCATCAATTCCATGCCAGCCCCTTTGCCCTCTCCTCGATCGCAGCTGCAGGCAGTCCTAAAAGCACATACTCCAGAAGGCATGGAAGGACCGCTAGAAGTCCAGAAGTCGCTGCAGTTGCCCGGTTTGGGCTCACTAGACAAACACTAATGAAGAACCCACAACCACAGCGAAGGTGACGGCTGACCAGTGCAACACAAAACACCTCTGCCTTTTGGCACTGCTGCAAGACAGCTGCAGTTCCCATATTTTCTGACACAACAGTGCTGCCAGCTCTAATGCAGTCAGAATGGCATTCTTACCAGTCAGAACTGTCCTTACCTGAGTTAAATAGCACTGCTTTTTCAGAGACCTGAGAAAGAAGCTACCATTTCTTTAATAAAAACTATGTTAGTGCAATGGTAGAAGTCTTACCCAAAGTGGCTTGTACAAAAACGGCAGAGAGAAACCAACAGGAAACCTGTGAAAATCTCTCCAAATAAACTAAGAGGCAAAAGCTTAAAGAAAACAGGAGAAGTGACCCCAGTAATTGTGAAAATACATGAAAAAACATGGAAGTATTTTCCCCCCAGTATTCTCAAGTACAGCTTTTCCATGGTAGTGGAAAAGTTTTCTTTTTTCTTTTTTTTTTTCCTGTGGATTTTTACAGTTGAAATAAACTCATTTAACAAAAAATTTACGTTGCAAATTAAAGCTGCCAAAGGTTGCATGGTTTGCTGTAAGGTTAAATTCAGCATTTTCACGAGGTTTTGCTTTTCAGTTCTTGAAAATGAGATAACAAAGTCTCATTAATATATCAAAAAAGACCTCTAATTTGAGGAAAAAACAAAGCAGAGGAAAAACCTTTTCTATTACTTTTCCATTACTTTTCCTTGTAAGTATTTTAGAAGCAAATTTTTCAAGGATTTGTGATCTAGCAGTGCTTTTTAAAGGCACATGCATTTATCCTCCATGCATCAAACTGCTCTAAGCCAATTCCCTGAGACACTTAATCTTTTGGCAGATGGAAACTCATTTTGAAAGTGTACTAATGATCAATTAAAGCATTAGCTATCTCTGCAGACAGGAGGTTTATGGGGTCATAGTCTTCAGAAGCTGGAGGCAAGAACAGCAGCATGTTAGCAAAATAGCTAAAACTTTCTGTAGTTACCACAAAATTAGCAAAACATTGGAAAACAAAAAACATGACAGTCTCTTTTTTTTTTGCCATAATATGTAGAAAACAAATGTGGTGGTTTCTGTTTTATGAGAGATGCTATGATTCAAACTGAATGTCAGCAAAAGAAATAATCTGATCTTTTATATTTTCTTAACAAAGCCTAATAACTATCCCAATATTTCCAATAAATTTACATAATCCTTTGAAAATTGGATTCATTCAGACGCCAGTCAAAAATATGTACCCACACTGCAAACATGCAGACATGTATTGTGTGGAGCTCAATCCGTGGCTCCCTGGTAATAATGTGTCATTTCACACATGCTCAAAGCCCCACGATTAGGTTTGGAGCCGAGTACTCTGCCCAGAAGTTTGTATGCAATGTGATGTACAAGTAGGAAGACCAAATGGATGTAACTGTCACATTCATAAAAGAATAAAAGATTCTTCTTCTAGGAGTTTGACAAGCCATTTTTTTCTTGAAGGAGAAGCAAGTAAAAGTGGTTAGCCATCTAATGCAAACTAGAAAGGTTGCTTTTTATGACATGACACGTCTAGTATGACCACAGATTCCTAATAATAACATTGATGAGAGAATCAATACTTACTTGATTCACAGCATAAAGATCTTTGCATGCAATTTACCTTGTACAAAGGTAGAATAATAAATAGAATATATTTTCTTTCAGTGAGAGTAAAAATGCATGAAGTTGCCTACTAAAAATTTGTAAAAAGCTAGCAATGCTGTGCATTTTTCGAAAGAATATATGTAAAGATACTTGTGGGTAGAGAAGGGTATACTACTGAAGACATAAGCACATCTAGCATCGAGTAGTATAGTCTATCCTCAAAATGTTCAGCTTCCACATCAAGTACATTGGCTTGTGGAACCTTACCACGTGGATCCTCCTCCAGGTGTAAGCAAAGGAGACAGAGAATTAGTGTGCCATTTAATTTAGTAAGTCTTGGGAACAGATGTCTTTAAAAAGTGATGGTTCTTAAAGAGGCACTTCTACCCTCTATAAAAAACAAACTTTAGTAAGAGTCCAAATATTAGGCAGTGCTTCTTGGTCTACCAGTTCATTTTTAGCTGCTGAGCTACAGCGACGTATCTGTGCCTCCGGCTTTTGCAATTTGGCATGTTAGCTACTCTTCCCCCACACTTTGATACAAGAGTGGAACAAACACAATGGGAGTGCATAAGATGGCAGACTACTTACGACCATTTTCAGAGCACTGAGAGGTCCTTTGCCACTCTCACACCTTTTGAGCACAGAACAGTATTCATTAGCACATTTGAGACTTCAAATTTACGGAGCACATGAAAGCCCTGATGTTAAATATATTATGTAAACACTAGACAGCATTTCACACTAAACTAGCATGCCTCTTTCACCTCATAATTCAAAAGTGGTAATCCAGAACACTTTGCTTTGGCAGTAGAAAGTAGCAATAATCAAGAATGGACAAAACTATCTTCTTACAGCAACACAGTCTCTTTCTTTTACAGCAAAGCAGGGCAGAAATTTTAAGGCTTAGCTGAAAAATTTTTAGAGGGATTGAAGCTAGGACCATCAGCATAGTATGAAAGGAAGGAGCAAAGGTGTTTCTAGGGGACAGGGGAAAAAAATAAATAAATGAAGAGTGACAGAAGAGCTACAGCTCTCCCCTCCAAACCCTGCCTTTGCCCTGCCTGCAAGGGCAAAATGTTACAGGATGACTCGAGTCAGGAACTCCAGGCATCCCAGAAAGACAAGCCTCTGTTTTACTCCCCAGTCACAGAGCATTCATGTTGGCCAGATACTAACAGGACAAACTACAGAAGAGCAGAGAGCTGGTCCCTCGTGACTGAGCAGGGAAGGTTTTGGAGGTAGAGCACCCAGTCTGGTGCCCCTGTGGAGTGCCAGGCACCCCAGTGCAGGGGAGCCACTGCAGCCTGAAGAGACACAACAGCAAGCAGCCAAAACCCATACCTGAATGCACAACGGCTTCCTGCCTGCATTCCTGCTGCTCCAGGAAATAAAGGTCAGTACCACTCCTGACCACACGTGCATGACCCAAGGCCTGATTATAGTTGGGAATGTTATGCTGGAGTCCTTTTCCACCAGTCCCAGAGAGTGCAGTTTCTAGGCACTGCAACATCCTTAAGACACATCTTCAGGGCAGGCCAGGAGGGCACCCCTAACTTGTTTCATCTGCAAGAGTCAAACACATAGGTCAAGCATGGCTTTGATACAGTAAAGCAGAACACAGGTGAACTTTAGATACCTAAATACAGAAGTAATTATAGTTTTCATAATTATAGCCTTTCTTTAGTGAGTGTCTGCGTTTTCCCTTTGGAATGTGCACACAGTTAACCTTGGTTTGAAATGCTGGGTTCCAAAATTCTGGTCAGGTTTGAGCCTGACCTGGATTGGGAACCTGATGTCACTGCAGAATTCCCTTAAAGGGCTTGATCAGGATACGTCTTCACTTTCTTGGGCTCCATGAACTCTCCATACCTTCCTGTACTTACAAAGAAAGGATATAAATGTATTTATTTATGCATATACACACATTTCTTTTAATATAGCCCAAACAATAGTTTTTCAGTTAAAACATCCTTCCTAAGGATTAAAAAAGAACCAATTTAAATCACTGTTTTTCAAATTTACATTGGAATTATAATAATTCTGACATCTATGCGTCATGCATCAAGAAATCCAAGCCTAAAAAAGAAAACTCCATTTACTTCCTTAAGTCTTACTGCTTGTAGAAATTATTTTCATTTACTCTTCTAGTAATATTTTTTTGTTTAATTTCCTTGCATTCCTCTCAAGTTATCCAGACTCAAGATGAATGTATTTTTGTCATATTCTCTTGATTCTGAGAACTGCTGTTTCAGGTAGCAAACACTTGAATTTAGTCCTTGGGTTTTGGTGCTATATTTACCTGAAAAACGAGTAAGGATATATTCAAAGATGTGACAATAGTTAAGTTGTAGTAATATACAATAATACATAGTAACAATATCAAATATATACTCTATAGCAAGATTTAGTTGTAACAGACTATAATCTCATATGACACATGCAAAAGCACATCTTAATAATTCTTACAGCTAAAAGTATGATCACCAAATACCAAAGTTAAGAAAAGTATATTTATTTGATTCTCCTTTTAGTCTGATGACAAAGTAGTACATTTCATTAACAGAAAAGAACAATTTTCAATCTGTGGAAGATGGAACGTAACAGGAGATAGTAAACACATGAAGTGGCTTGTGACAGTTTCCCCAGATTTAGCAGCAATTACAATTTCCATAACGCTCTCAACATCACACAGACAGAATCAACAAAGCAAACTCATTCTTTTGAAGCTTCTGAAATACTCCCTACAGTGGTGTAGCTTTTCCATAGTTATGATCAAGTTGCCAAATGCATAAACCAACAACTACAAAAGAAAATCCCAAACAAAAACAACCCACCATCCCGAAAAGAGTGCTCCTCAATCTTTACTGTTAGAACAGAGCAGTTCCTTCATTGTCCGATATGCTTCACACAAACTCACTTTTCATTTATCTCATCCATACATTGCCTACTCAGATGGAAATTTTTTCTTCCCTGTTTATCATTTTTTTTTATATATATATATCTGAATCACTGAAAAGGTGAGAAAGGAATAAGCAAAGTGGATATGGGTAAGAGCATGGTTTTCCTCTCAGGATTCTGGCTAATATTTATTCCTACCATGCACAACAGTTGTGTCGGAAGTGGGAACTATTTGTGAGCATTAGAATTCTAAAGTAGGAAAGCCTCCCTAATTTTTCCCTAAATGGGAAGTGACTTTCCTGAAACATTATGAGGGGCNAAAAAAAAAAAAAAAAAAAAAAAAAGGGAAAAAGCTTCCAATGTCAGTTAAACATAGGCCACTTTCAGAAAATGAAACATACAGCTAGTTCCCCATTAACGTTGAGGAGTTTCAAGAAGGCAGCTTCCCCCATTTGAGAAGCTACAATGTGCTATTCTCTTACTCCTTTCCATTCCCAAGTGCTTTGCACAGCACCTGAAACTTACTGAGTCGTGCAAACTTAAAGCTATTACAGTGGAAGACTTAAAACAAAAAAGTTAGTTTCCTTTACTAAGCACAAACAGTAATCAAATCTTTATGCTATGCATCGCTCTTAGAAAACACTCCAATCAACCTTCCCCCTTGGCACTTTTATATCCTTTTAGCCCAGTTATATACACACCTGCAATACACCTCACTATACTCTCATGTGTGACTGTACTCACACCCCCTTGTGCAACTCCTTATTATATAAAAAACCATGCTGTAGAATCATTAATGCAGCCAAGATGCCAAATACAGATGCACTGCAGGACGTTCTTTAAATAAGGCTTAGCTCTGTCCTGAATTCATCACATGACACATGTAAAGGACATGAAAATACTATAAAATGCATTTTCTTATATCAGAAAACTCCCTTTTAAATATTCAAATAAATAGCCATTAATTATCAATTTTATGTCCTTTTAGAAATGCTGTTTTAAAAGTGACACTCATTTCCTCCTTCTAACAGATGTTCTTCTGCTCAAAGATAAACTGCAGATTAAGGCATGAGTCCTCTTCTATGTAACATACCTTTAAAATACTCATACTACACTACACCTCCTGTAACTGATTAACTGAAGTTTTCTGAGGAAGTATGTATTTGAATAGGTAAAACGTCCATGGGAAAAAAAATTCATGGTTTTATGGTGTAAATAAAACACGTAATTTGAAAGAGTCCAGATCTTTTACCCTTTATTCATCACGGAGGTATCCAAATACTTTAAATATGTGAAATAATTTATGAAATTTCCAGCTTTCACTAATCAAGTAATACTCAAAACTCCAGTCGGAATCAGAATTGTAATGTGTTTGGAGCAGCACTGAAGTCATGAAATGAAAAGAAGGCGAGCTTACACAGAATCTGAGACAAAGTAAGAAAGGCTTCCCAGTTCTTAAGAAAATTAAGGTACATGTTTTTGCCACTGTAACTTTATTATTCCATTTGAAACACCACAAAGCATTGGTGTACTTAACAAGAGATTTCCCTGTCCTCCCTTCCCACCCCAAAGTGGTGATGATGAATGCCATGACAGCTGCAGTGAGCTTCTATCTCAAGTCCTGATATTCACATGTCCACTGTCTAGGAGGAAAGTGGTTACTTTTCGAGTACACACCATAGGAGCAGTTAGGAAGTCCAACGCCACCAGGCCACCTTCACTCTGTCCCAGACGGCCGAGAGCGAGTCCAGCGCGGGGCGCACGTCCAGGATGGTGAACTGGTAGTTCTTGTCCACTGCTCCGCCGTCATAGTAATCGATAACGTATCGCACTTCCTTCCCACACCGGTCAACTATCCAGTCATGCCGATCAAAGGGTAGCTCGTACCTGGAAAGGACAGGTAACAGGCCGTGCAGATATTTTAATGGATATTATGAACGTGGGAGAGGGAGTGGAAATCCAATTCAAGATTCATTTGTCCATAAGATCCCACTCATACTTCTGTCTTCTGGCAATTCTAACTTGCAATACCAGTTCTGAAACATCTTTAAATTAATTCTACACCATGTTTTCAGACACATCTCTCTAGCCTCCCATCTCACTGAAGACCTTCCTCCCTGCCCACGTACCCCATCCACGAACGTATTCTGGCTCTTGGTGAGTACTCCTTTGCTTTGCCTCCAAACCGCATCAATGACGGCCCACATGGACATTCCCTGTGCACATAATTAAAAAGGAAAATAGTTTTTACCTTTTCAACAGTCTTATTTTCAGTGATTAAACCACTATGGTAATTTCTTTTAGTAGCATAGAAACTGAGTAGAATAAAGAGCAACGGTAAAAAATTAATTACAAGTGATATAAACCAGCTTTTTTTCTTTCTTTAAAGGTTTGAAAAGTCAGCCAGTTTCTGCCAGCACTTACTGCTGGTACAATGAAGTATCTCTGATATGCTCCACACCATTGTTCTAATTTGTCAACAAAGCAGTTCTCTGCAAATCTAATCCACAGATTTAATAGATTAAAGAATAGAAAACCGTGATCCAAACTACTATGTAACAATGATCATGGAATTTCAGATAAAAATTTGTAATACTGAATGCTTAACTAGTCTGTCTCTTGAGGGAACAGGGACTATGCTGACCTAAAAAGTGACAGTTTGCTTTACACCAGTCATGCTAATCTAAGTTTACAACTCATATCTTTGTCATAACATAATGACAAATATTCCATATGCAGCATTTCATATGTATATACTTAGCATGTAGAGCTTCCCACTTCAAAATCTCCTTCCAAGCTTGCTCATTATTTTGGTTATGAATCTTAATAATGTTAGTCATATCTTCACTTGTTATGTCATCGTCTTTCCACCTCCACCTAAAAAATAAGAACTTGAAAACAGTTTATAAACATTACAGCATAACTACTCCACCTTCCTCAGTTTATCTGATGAACTTTTGAATCGAGATTTAAGGTTGTATGCAAGACACAAGACAAGTACGCAAACTTCTGGCTCATCTGCTTAAGGATCTTGAGAACCACTTCATTTTCTGTGCAGAAGTGTAGTTATGCAACTTATCCCACAGATCCACAAATTCTACATAGCTAAATTAACAGCTTAACTGGATCAGAAAGTTATCAGAGTGTGCAAACATCACTACATCCTCAGTATTCATAAAAATGCTTAGGAAAAATCCCACTTGCGTTCCTAATGCACAGAAGTCCTGTATTCGATACATTTTGCAAACACTTAGAAATACTTTTCATCTCTCTTGACACTGCACTTTGACTGCACGTGTGCTACCTTTTCAACTGGCATTAACACATTTCAGTGTTTACAGGACCAGAACTTGTATGTTTCATACAGGCTGCTTATGTCATATTGTGTTATGAATCATATCGACACGCAGAACAAAGAATTACTATTGCTCCAAAAGTAAAACACCTGTAAAGTTCACTTGTTCAAGAATGACAAACAAATCATTACAAAAGAATGAGGAAACATCAGCACAGGAGGATTTTTAGGCCACAGGAGACATTAATCATTCAGTTAAGTCTTGCGTACACTGAATTTGTGTAAATACCAAAAATACCTACTTGCAAGTTTCCCCATTTTTAGCAATTCTGCAAAGTTAGATGTTCTTACATAGAACTCTTACTGTCATCTTATAGGATTAGCATGAAACCAACTGAGTTTGAAAGCTGGCAATCATGCAAACTTTGTCTATGCCTGTGCATGGACTTTTAAGAAAATTTTCTGAGCCAGCAGCAGTTGCTTGACATTCCTTACCCTCTTCCTGATCACTAGAAGACACGTGGCCTTTGAGACCAACTCGCCCTTTAAAATAAAGATGTTTATAAAAACAGTACTTTTTTAAAAGAGCTACTTTATTATTTACGGGTTAAAATCCACAAACTCTCAAAAAATAATGAACAATAACTAATGATACTAGTTCAAGAATTCCAGGCTCACAGACACCATCTGATAATTCACAGTATATTTACCCTTTTCTTAGCATAGCATTCCAGAACATTTGCTCTGAAGGGTAGACCCATTTCTTGTCAGAATGTGCTCTAGGAATGGAAGATTCTTCTCTAACAGTTGACAACGGAAATGGTTGACCTGGGGATGGCTGCTGATTAGGAGGAGGCATCTAGAGAACAAGGAGAACCAACAACAAACTAGAGTATTAACACTTTTTTAAGTTACAGTGTTCGAGCAAAATCAAAGCATAATCAATCAGCTCCTACGAAGATTAAAAAGTTCAGCCTTTATTTAAGTCCACTGAAATTATCTTTTTTTGTAGCAGAACTCTTTGCACAAGTTTATCATCAGAAGACTAAAGGAATGCTTTCTGCCTAAACTTCAACTTTCAAAAGAGCAATGCTTTTTCTAAATCAGAGGAAATCTTGGAGATGCTAATCAGAACTCAACCATACTGCTATTACACAGAACCTAAAATCCACCAATGTATCATAAAAAACATGTATGTAACTAGTAAATAGAGATCAAAAGATATTTAAAAACTGGAAAACCACCAGAGATGTAAATTTTAATACAATGTTAAATAATATGTAACTTGTTTTTAAATAAAAATTTGCACACAAAAAGAGAAAAAGCAGTGTTAAAAATCAAAAAAATAATGTTATTTCCTGGAGTTTCCAGTTTACACAGTAAAACTATTTATATTTTTGGGTATAATACTTCAGAAGAAACAAGACTAAAGAAAACATGTAAAGTATGCAAAAGTTACCATATTGCTGGGATCTATGTCATCTTTCATTTGAGATGCACCAGACTTCACAGGACATGCTACAAACTCATAAGCTCTTTCTTGATGTGCAGGAACATCATCTGTGTTCTCAGCTCTATGATCAGCAGTCTTCATGTGCATTGGACAACCTTAAACACAACAGTAGTATACACTTTGCTACAAGATTAAAACTCTAAGACATGCAATGGAAAAGTTCATTGAAGGCTCATGTAAATGCAAATGGGTATTTCACTCTTTCTTCTGAGCTTTTCAACAGTTTTAACTGCTCTCTTCCCTGCATTTCAGGACCCAAAATCATGATAAGATCTGAGTTTCCTGTGTAGTCTTTGAATGCTCATTTCCTACCCCATGCTGGCCCCAATAATGAAATGTTTGTACTTAAGATTTCCTCAGGGAAGCTGACCCAGCGCATTGACCTGAGTCAACAGAGGAGCTGATGTCCTTCTCCAGGCATTCATCTCGTTCCACCGTTCCACTGCCCTTTTCCAGATGCACCATTTTTAGTGACAACCAGTTAACCAGTCACCATCTCTGCAGGGGCTGCCTGACCCTCTGTGGGTGTACCACACCACGGAACAGATTTGTAGGGCCTCTGTGAAAGGGGACGACTGGGAGCGACCCACAGGTTCTACAGCAAGCACCTCCTCTCTCTACAAAAAAAGCAGCTTGCACAGTGTTCTGGTGAATAGGTGACTCCTCCTAAGGAAAATTCACTTGAGAATGACTTTTGTTAAACGAAAAACTCGAGTTTATTTGAAGAATTTCTCCCCTCCCCCCAAGAGTTTTCAGTCTGGTTTCCATGTAGAGTTTAGTTCATTTAGGTTTCAAGAATGATTACCGCTCATTTTTTCCTGATGCATGGGACATTCTGAAGGTGGAGACGCCGTCTGATATTGCCTGGATGCATTTGGTGACTGCTCTGCAGCAGGCGGGGAGGATGCGGACAAACCCATGGCCTCTGCACATCGGGCCTTTTTAGATCAAATTTCTAAAGAAAAAGAAAGCAAACATTCGTAACACAAAACTACACTGGTTATTTATTAAGGTGAACGCCAAGCGCAGGTGCAGTGCTGCACCACAAATTAAAACAATTAATTGAAAAATCCATTTAAGTAACAAGCTTCCAGCCCAAACAACAACCCAAGCGCCTATCAGGGCTGCCCCGAGCTCCTCACGGCCACTGGCAGGGGCTGTGCCCGCGCCCCGTGAAGGGCAGCGGCTCCCGCCGGAGCGCCCCGGCCGTGACCGCCCCGCAAGGTCAGGGCNGAGGGGCGGGCACAGGGCCCGGTCCCCGCCCGCCGCCGGGGCTCCGGGAGCGGGCTCGGGCACAGGGCCGGCTCCCCTCCCACCCCGAGGCTGCGGCCTCGTGCCGCGCACAGATGCTCGGCAGCGCGGGGGAGCCGCAGGGCCCCGCGGCAGGGGACGAGAGCCGGGCCTAAACTTGCCAAGACAGGGACCTGTGCGAACCGAGGCTCGCGGTGAGCCCCGGGCAGCTGCGCTAGCTCGTGCTGTGGGTTTGTTTGTGAAATTATTATCCCTTACAACCGCAAATAATTACGTATAGAAGGAACCCACAACGTACTAGCAGCACGCATCGATACCGTAAAGGTGTATCCTTTTTAGTATTAAACTTGCGGAGATAGTAAAGTTACTTAAGATTATTTTTAAACATCAACTAGACAATAAAAGTATCGCTGCTCTTTTCAGATTTCCTAAGGATATTGCCTTATTTCCAAGCCAGAAGATGCAGTTTAACTATATGTGTGAAATACCGTGCATAACACACAGAAGGTGGAGCTCACTGTGCATCAGAGCACGGAATACTACCTTCATCCCATCCCTTTTTGACCAACAGGTGATAAGACCTGGCCATGCAGTAACCTCTGTAACAGCAGGTACAAACCCCACAGGACTATTTCAATGTTCATCCCGCCACATGGACTCTAAAGAGGCTGTCAAGTGCAAAAAGCAAGCGGGGAGACAAGAAACATTCATTATAAATGTATGACGATTAGAACTGATTAAAAAAATTACCATATTTTTTTTCCCAAATATTCTATTTCATTGTAACAATTAAAAAATATAAACTAAAGTAGAAAGGAATCAAGTGACACAGTTATTACAGCATCTTAGGATGAAGAAAATCCAAATTCAAATCTGGTAGAAGGGTGCACATAAATACAGAAATGAGTGATTCTCTCCCATTTCTTTCAAAAAAGATCACAAAGATTAAAAAAGACAAATTCTAAACCACACTGAAATAGTTCTAAGCAGCAGTATTTCAAAATATATAACCACATGAATTTAAAAAATTTTTATATATTCCTCTCAAGAGTGTTTTTAAGAAAGGTTTTACATGCCATCTTTCAAAATAGGATCTGTCTTATTAACAAGGACATTGCTATTCAGTGTGAACATGAAATAAAAATACAAGTATAAAGCAATATCAAATATTCATCCTTTCAGTCATTTTTGCCCTTTGATAGTCTTGATTACTTAAGAGGAAATTGTTTTCTACCCTTTCTGCATGCAGGAATTATTAGCATAGCATATTGAGGACCTTAAGATAGAAATTTAGCATCATTGAATCTCTACTGTATGCCCTAGAAAACATTCTGATTGCCTCCATCATGTCCCAATTTAGGCATATTTGGCTTTGCTGCAGTATCTAAGACTACACTCACAGTAACAGCTGTGTAAGCAGCACTAAAGAATCACTGTAAGTCTTCACTTGCTACACGTACAGAACCACAGAACAGTTTGGGTTAGAAGGGACCTTAAAGATCCTCTTGTTCCAACCCCTCTGCCATAGGCAGGGACATCTTCCCCTACACCAGGTAGCTCTAAGCCTCATCCAACCTGGCCTTGAACGGGGGCATCCACAGCTTCTCTGGGCAACCTGTTCCAGTGTCTCACCATTCTCACAGAGAAGAATTTCTTCCTAACATCCAATCTAAACCTGCCCTCTTTCAGTTTAAAGCCATTCCCCCTTAGTGGGGGGAATGTAGATGTAGTCCTATCACTACACGCCTCTGTAAAAAGTCCCTCTCCAGCTCTTGTAGCCCCTTTACATACTGGAAGGGGCTCTAGAGTGTCCACAGAGCCTTCTCATCTCCAGGCTGAACAACCACAAGTCACCCATCCTGTCTTCACTTAACGACAGTTTAATAAGGTCCTCCCACAGAGCAACTGAAACCTCTGCTTCTAAAGATTTCAAGTCAGTAGCAGAAGGACTCTGCAGTAAAATAGATTTTCTCTCTCTGATTTTCTCAAATGGAAAACTGGTTCTTCTCCTTCCTCTCAAAGTACGTAATGCTGTAGATGTCAGTGTGCTATCTCCCTGCTTTCCACCATCACTCTCCACCAGAAGCAACAACTGCACTATCAGTCATTGTATAGATAATAGTTTTCACCCTCTGTAAGATAAGCCAAGTAGCAAATATTTTTTACTCAATGCAAAGTATCCTTTACAAAGAACACCAAGGTCCCAATCTCAATGAAGCACACAGTCTACCCATAGGTATATTGCACTGTGAACTCCAGAAAAGCAGAGCAAAAGAAGATACCACATTAGCCCACCATCTAAAAAATGACAGATATCCATTCCAAAGATTTTTTTTTTTTTTTTTAAATCTTAGTGCAAGATTATCACACCAGTAACAAGCAGAGAAACAAAAGTTTTCAGCAAGAACACAAGGAGTAATAAAAAAACACTGGGGAGAAAATGAAAAGCAACTTTGCACCTGAGTATGACAAAAAAGTGGATATAAAAAATACTTTCTGTATCCTACATCTTAGGGAGAGATAATGTTTCTCACACTTTAAGCAACACTTGTTGAATGCATCAGTTTAAGAATGGCTCACTGAAAAGAAAAGCATCCCTTGTTCCCAGCCGTGCTCAGTCCTTCCGTTCCACCATTCAGTGTTAAAAGCTGCCTAGGGCCAATACCAAAGCCTCCTACCAAGCTCCATTGTCCTTCTTCAAGCAGTTGGAAATCTGACCTATATAGCATCTGACCCCAAAGAATGTCTGTTTCCAGAAACTCCCACTCACTTTCTAACAGATCAGCTAGTTAATGAGTAGTTTACCGCACTAGCAGTGTAAAATTAGCACCCTAAGTATATAATTTACATATGCAACTAAATGCCCTTCAAAAGATGAGAGGAATTGCTCAGATGATGGACTGCTTTGTGTTTTCTTGTTGTAATTTAACCATTGCATAACACAAAAGAACACACAAAGAAACATGAGTAATTCCTGCGCTTGCAAGCCAGTGGTTAAGATATGAAACAGCAGCAATCTCTAAGGATGCTCGAAGAAACCTCTGGGCTTTACCACACATTTCATGCTTCCTGGGCACAGGTTCACTGCACATACAGGACCTAGCAATTGCCATACAGAGGAACTTAACTGCCCATCTTAGTATTCAGCAAGGGACTGTGTAGTGCATCGTATTTATAATACGCTTTTTATCCCCAGAGCCTTCAGACAACTGTCCAGCCTATGCCCTGACACACGTGGTATTACAAGACAGTGCCATATAATTATACTATCCAATCCAAAAGTTCTTCCCCAATACACAACAAAAATTCATAGTTTTAAGTTACATTCCTGGCCCCAGTGATATCCTACATAGAATTTCAGCATTGAAAAGTCCAGCTGCCTGAGCAACATTGTGGCTCAGGCCTCATACACCCACCTTCACCTTCTTTAAAATAAGTAAGATACAGCATGAAATCTCAAGATACCATAAAAGCCAGTTGTTTCAGAATTGAACCCCCACAAAACTGTTCTTTCATGATGCACTCATTATAGGTACATAAGCTCTTATCATTTTAAGAAAGAAAAATTCACAAAATAAGAAACTGTGTTCCTTTCCTTTATTATGAAGTACCAATACCTTGCATACAACATGCAATTTATTGCTTATTGACATTATTGCATATATCAAAGGGGAAAAAAATCAGCCAATATCATTTTATGCAAGCTCCTAAACTGTTCAAACAAAATACAGAAATGCTTTACAATATCACTGAAATGCTAACAAATAATTCAGATTCTTTTTTATAATAAAAAGTAAATTTAAACCCATGATACTTAATCATTCACCTTACTATGACAGATTACTTTTATCACCAATCTTCCGAATTGTTATATTGCATTTTTAAGTTCTTGTGCCATGATAAGGATTGCTACTACAATCAGGTCACATTACCAGTTGAATTTAATAATGTGATCCTTATATTTTGTGACAGTACTAGAATTTACTGCAAACCAGATTGTCAAGATTTACCAGAAATCAGTCCAGCAGAATCTACAGTTTTTGTCCTTGCTCTGCACGTAAGTTAGATAAACTCATCAAGTTTCTTCTTAGATAGAAGATCATATAAACATTTTTTAATTACAGGCTCCATTACTTATGCCTAACTTGTAACTCACTTGATCCAAAGAGGTTTTGTAATTTGATTTTATAACACATTAGCTGTGCTTATTCTACATACATAGGTATCTGTCAATATTGAAGAAAACACTGTTTGGTAAATGCATGCTAGAAACAAATCCACGGTATTTGGATGTGTGCATATTAAGTGTGCAAATTAGATAGCAGAGCTCATGATTAGCCCTTTTCCTCCCTTCCCCCTATGATTTGATGGATTTTTCTCATGAAACTGGAATAGGATTACTCTAAACAAAACCACATTGCATTCAAAATTTTGTATTCTGTATTACAGCTTAGTATTCATATTTAAATGTTGCTTTCAAACCTAGCAAATTTTTTAAAATACCAAAATTTAAAAACTTAGAAGACAATTTACATGCAACATGTTCCATTTAGGTGCAGATTCTCATATACTTAAATATTTATAGGCTCATAAAAGCATGTCCTGTCCACAAGACAAGTACAATGTTTGACATCCCACACATAGATCAAAAATAAAGATACAATACGGAATATTTCATTTGCTTTTATATTTTCAATTTCAGTAAGTAGGAAGTTATAAATAGCACACTGAATCATTATATGGTTGATACCAAGCCATGCTGAACTCTTCATACTTCACTCTCTTAAAGACACTTCTTTTACTTACAACTAGGTTAAAAATGTATATACTTCGTTATAAACAGATGTCCTCTCAGTGCAGGACATCACACAATGAAACTGTTCTCAGAAGAAATTTTGCCAAAATATTTCTTATACCAAACAATACAATTTATTCTTCATAGCTACCTTCCATTCTTTACTGAGCTATAAAGTGCTTGGTTATTATAAATAGAACAAGAATGTCAAAGGAGGTAGCTAGTAGGAATTTTTAATGGATAAGAAACCTTACCAAGTGTTACCATCTAAAAGTATGACTTGATGCTTAATCCCAGATCTCTAAACAACCCAGGCAGCACATATTTCATCTTCTCTGCCATAAAAACAACTTCCAAGATGCTTTCAGAAAATCCAAAGACCTTCATCTGTCTAACAGAGATTTTATGCAGGTTTGGATGAATGTTAGAAGTTCATAAATATCGCTATTTCCATCTGACTGCCATCAATCAGAATATCAATAATGAAGTACTGTTCTTTTTCTGGCTGTATTCCAACAACAGAAAAATTTGACCATGGAACAAACTTTCCCTCATGAAGTTCCTTGTAGCCAGATAATGCTGTTGTACAGTAGGCTGTTAAAAATATGAAAGGGGCTTGTGATACTTTTCAAACTTTTCAGTCTTCTACACTTGCACCTTTTCATCTGAAAATTCTAGTCCCTTCCTATTTGCTTTATTGATGGCTTTCAGCAGCAGCCAACACTGCACCAGACCCTAAGCTGGAGTAATTGTCAAGCAGCCCTTTATTTTCCTCTGAATGGCTCAGCAGAAGCATCACAAAACAATTTTTCAAACTTCTCTATTAAATGGTCTTTTGCAGAAAGCTTGTACATACATATGCTTAAACACACACAAGGCCAATAGAAAAAGTCCTTTTCATACAGTAATCAACAACTGGTATTCCATTTTATACAGCTTGAAAATTTTAATGTTTCATCTTCCACTGTGAACAGAGACAGAAAAACCTAAACCTTTCTGCTACGTATCAGTCTGCTGTTGTCCCAACCACAGCAGTAGGAAGACATCTGGATCTCTATGTGTGTACTCAGTCTGCTCCTCCTCTCCTCTTTAAACTTGCCTGAATGCATTTGCTCACTTGTGTAAGCTTTTGCCCTTAGATTAGCATTAGTTCTGCAATATGAGTAATCTTCTCCCACAATATTTTAAGTTAAGATGGAAGTAATTCTCTCCCAAACACTGTAACTAATTTAACTTTTAATAAACTTTAGTACAAAATTTGGAATTGTTAAGTATTTATATATGAAGTCAGCTCCCCTCATTTTCCTGTGCATGTATTTCAGTATTCAATCGATTATATTTTTTAAGCAATTAAGTTATTAAATTATTGAGCTCACTCAAGATAGCATGTACTTACAGAGGTAGAGTAGGCTTCAGAGATGTAATTCTTACCACTGAAGAATTCACACAGATAACCCACACAGCATCTCTGTTGTGTGAGACTCTCCACTGAAATGCTCACTGAGAAAATGAGTATTTGAAGTATACTTCCTCTCTGCATGTACTGATTCCACAAATCAGTTACAGAACACCTGACCTACCATTCTCCTGTAGGGTTCTGAAAGTGGTATTTACTCATCTTTTGATGAAAAATTAAAGCCATAAAAAAGGGAAACTTGCATTTCTACATACAGGCTAACTGGTACAAATAGTCTCTCCCATGATCAGTGAGCTAATTTTATGTCACCTGGTATTGAAGAATGGAAAAGAAAAGAAAACCAACATTTTTTACAAGAGTCACTCCTTCCATTTGATATGCCCACAGTAAAGACACCTGGTGACATGCCAAGATTCTGCTTTTACAATGCATCTGTTAAAAACAGAAGGTTTAAGCCACTAAGATATTACATTCAAAAGCATTTGTTACGATGCTAATTATCATGCATTTACTTTTTGGCATAAAAAAGCAAAGACACAAGCTTACAACATTAAATTTTATCAATATTTCACCACATTTTTAAAATTAATAAAGTGCAATTTAAAAATGGGTGCCACAGCTATCTAATTTGCTGTATTATAAGCTTTTAATGGCAGGTTACAAGTGCCCTATATGCTACTGTATTCAGTACATCACAACTTTGCTGCCTGTTTACTAAAGTCCTTGTTGAAACCACAGCTGTTAATAGTTTTTTAATAAGAAAATTTTCTTCTGGTACATCAGGACATAACTGTAATAACTTTTTAAAAAAATTATAAAATGTAAATCCAATGCATTGCAAAATAAATTCTTAATTCCACTAATTTTGTGCAGCAATCCAAAACACCAGCTGTTCTAAAAGACTTATCCCCCTGCCCTTCAATTCTGCATTGTTGGCCAAAGTGTAGTATGGAGAGTTTTGGATTGTTTTTTGTTTCTAAATCTAGTTTTAACATTAATTTTATTATAGCTGGCCTTACTTTTTTTTTCCCTATCAAACACAAGTCTATCTAGAAGTGGAAGAAGTAGACCATTTAAATGAATGGCCTCAACTGAGAACAAAATATTTTAAATACTGAAATATTAAAATCAATGTAAGAAATGATAAATTTCAGAAACTTTTCATGAGTTATCACCCTAAGAGTTGCTCCAAATCGTCTTCTCAATTTTTTCATCCTACTTCCCTAAAAAGAAAAGCAGACTTCTGCTTTCAAGCATAATTCTCCGAAGTGTTTGAATTTACTCCATTTATTTTACAAAGGAATAAGCTATTACAAAAGGATTAAATCACAGGGATCTAGTGTTTTAAAAAGCAAAGAGAAGAGTATTTCATATACACCTTTAAATCTTAATGGTGATAGAAACACAGTCTTTTTACAATTTTGCATTAGGTACACTGAAATCACATTTTAAAAGATACCAGGTTCTGCAAATTAGCATAAAAGAGAGTCTATTTCTTTGAGCAAAGCAAGTCACAGGATCGACTCTCAAAGACTGTGGATTTACTGGTACCCAAATGAGGCACTGCGCTCACTCAGATCATCCAGCTCAGCAGATTAACTGCTCACTCTCCCAAGGCATAAACAGATCTTTTGTCCGTAGGCCTGTGAAGTATTAATAACCATGGGATCCAAAAAACACAAGTACTAACAATCCTTGCTATCTCCCTTGACGAGGCAGGATTGGGAAACTGTTTTGGAAAATAGCCTGCCCAGCTGAGCAATGGAACTAGGCTTTTAAAAGTGCATTTTACACAAGTCCAAACGATACTCCCTGACAGCATTTTAACTGGGGAACTAAACTCATTGCAGCTGCCTTGGTTAAAAGGCAGTTGAGCCTATGCAGAGTCCTCTTGGGTCTTACATGCAATTTCTGGAAGAGGGGAATGCCAAGTCCCTCACCAGAGCGGACAGCACAGGGCACTCACACCTCTGACTACGGAGGGGAGAGCTCACGTCACCCAGCACTGTCAGAGGGAACAGGACCAATCACCCAACACAGGGCAAATGTGCTACCTTTCTGTTTAAAAATAAATTGCTTTAACAGATTGCTACAATAATTGGGATGTGCGCTAAAGTCTCAGTGAAAATGGACACTTTTAACACACCTACACCAAGGAAAAGAAACAGAAGTTAATCAGTCCAAAATCCGGTTAAAAGAAGCAAAACAAAACAAATTTACACATAAATATAGCTCTCAAAATCATTTTAAATAAAACATAACTAAGAATTTCCTCGAATTGTATTATAAATGAGATTTAAGACTATTCTTAGATGATAAGATTCCTCTCTGATGACTTCAAAGCCTTCAAGTTCACAGAGTAACTGAGTACCTATTGACAAATGTGTGGTTTAAAAAAACATAATTTTGTGTCTATGGAGGTCAACTGTTTCTTCTACAGAATTACCATACATCTTTAGAGGAGTTTGGCACAGTTAATTCAAGAGTGTTCTTAGTCACACCTCAGATTTCTAACTTGATTAACAAAGAAAATGTGACAAAAACTCTCAACATTTCCTATCAAATAGGTCATATTTGTTTCTGTGATTAAAATTCTTCTGTATATGTGATGTGTAACTTTTTTTTTTTTTGCAATCAAACTTTGAATCCAAATAGCCAATGGTTAAAAATACTCTGAGAAGAATTGCAGCCCTTCTCAAAGGTAGTAGCAGCAAAGGAAAAAGCGCTTCAGTAAGAATTATGACATTTCCACACATCATCTACCATATTAACTTACAAAAAATGTTCCATGAGGAATTTAGATGTACTATTGCATGTAACCTAGCACAGCAAATGGGAATCCTTCCCATCAAAATGAGAATTTTAACAACTTTTAAGATATCGTGTGTTCTTATAATACAGCATTTTAGATAAAATTATTTTCTAAATTTCTCAAAATGGTTTGCATTCATATAAGGCAGAACAAAAAGCAGTAAAAGACTTCACAGAATCAAAGCCAAATTTTTAGCTTTTCTTGCAAAAATTAAAAAGTTGTCAAGAATGAAATCTTGATTGTTATTCCTAGAAGAAAACATAGAAACGTGCCTGGAAAATTGCACCATATCAGGAGTTTGGGGAATTTTTCATTTTCTAAAAAAACAGATATGTCAGTATTCACTGGATTTATAAAACATTTTAATCGGAGAAACCTGAGAGAAACACTTTGAACACACTGGTGGACAATAAGCAAGTAACCAGTCTGCTCCTTTCTAATTTCTGATGCTGGCAACTGCTTAGAACAGGCATGTGGAACTCATCTGTGCGAGCCTTTGCTTTTATTCCTCACTGGACAGGATCCGCAAAGCGTGGCCCTGGGCGTGCAGGCAGTGTGGCTAGGGAAAGAGTAAGGTCAGTACAGAGGTAATACCTTGTTTCCATAATAGGAGCATTCCATGGCAGAAATGTGCACTGTTTCAGTGAACTCAAATTATTTTCATAGCAGAAATTTCATTTGATGTATGATTTCTACGCAGATTTTCCATTTCTATGAGTTTTCGCTTCCTCCTGTCCAATAAGACAAATGACCTTGTAGCATCCTTTTGCAATTTTGATCATCCACATCACATTCATAATATCCAAGACAACACTTGAGATGATCCAGGCGCTCTGGGCTGCAAATCCTAATCTGCGGAAACCTTCTGTTCCAAATGAAGAAATTACATGGCTGTAATATACAGGCATGACGGCAATCCTCACCACGAAGAACACAACTGTCATCAGCACACCATTGATGATGTTGGCCTTTGAAGATTTGGGATATCCCAGTACTTCAAAAAACCACCTGCAAAAGAAGTGTTCACAAATACCAGGCAGACTTGAAGCCATCTCATTAAAAATTATTTTACTTCATGTTTATTTTTAATTCATCATTTATTAATTGCTTCTACATTTATAATTTCTAAATTATTGCACTGTGTCTCGGCTTAGTTACAAATTCTTCTGCATGGCTGCACTTTTTCCCCACCACTTAAGCAGTGTATGATATCCAGTACATTGCAGAATAACACATAGAAAATCTTGATATGAACTGTAAACCAGTTGACAACCAGTGTGCATTTCAGTGACTATTGTGTAATATACAGTAATAAAACTATCTTTTAAAATCATAAAGACATATTTATTACTTGTTATTATAGTTCATACCAACAGCAGCTAAAATTTTCTTTGTCTCACTGAAAGCAACTCTAAAATTGCATTTAGATTTGGTAATCCTGATAGAGCTCTAATTTCTCGTAATTGGGATTTTCTGACTGCTTCTGTTCAGCCCAAAACCAGAACATTTTCAGAACGAGACACTGTAAACTCTTTATCATGTCACAACTTGGAATGTTATGCAATGAAAAAGATAAATCTAAAAACTGCCTCTCCTTCTACTGCTGGGTCATAAATGGTCTTTAAAAAAGAATTCTTGCATATTTATTCCTCAGTAGACAGGCATAACTTATCTACTGCCTAGCACACAGAACCTGAGGGTTGAAAAAGGAACGACAAACTCCTCTAATCCTTTGTCATTCACACTCAAACCAGAATAAACGAGTAAAATTTGTGCAGCAATGGCAGGCAGGACCAGAGCAAAATAACTTAAATCACTGTATTCATAATGGGGGATGGGGAAGAGAATGAAATAATCCGGTTTTCTCCAATAAGATACAAAGCTAAAATGATTTAACAAAAAACAGTTCTAAAACTGGTTTTAAAAGTAATTTTTAATTTAATTACCTACAGATTACAACCTAGGTAATTATAAATACACTAAAAAAGATTTGCCAGACATCCAGCTCTAACAGAAATATTCTAGAAATTCATTAAGCATGCAACTAGGACAATTAAAATCCAAGCACTCGACGTGGCAGTCCAGCCTGGAAGCAGGATGCCTCACCACAGAAACATTTACTGACATGATGAAGAGAAAGACCTGATATGTTTGGTCAGATTAACAATCAAAGCCTTTACTTTCAATGATATATACAATGCAGAATCTGAAAGTAATGTAAAAAATGTTTTTCAAGCATACTGCAACGTGCCAGTATAGGTAATTGGACATCTGTTTAGCAACTTCCCTTTCCCAGCAAATTAAAAAAAAAAGTCTGTAAATAACAGTTACCATTACAATTTTACCCACCACAGTTCAGAATTAATTACATAAATGCTGATACTAACATTAAAAGATCTAAATGTTTGGCATGGAGACAACCTCCAATTAGAGATCCCTAACAACACAGACAGGAAATTCACAGACAGTTCTAAGATTAGAATATCTTTTTATATTTTAATAAGAGCTCTTTTGGTAGTACTAAGAATGCAAACAAGAAACATAATGTAAGTCGCTATCATTATCCACTACTTACTCTCTTAAGGGTCTGATTCACTTAAAATTTAATGGAAAAAAAAAAATCACGCACTAATGAGATGACATCCCTTAGTGCAAGGGACTTTATTATCTCCTGCAGCAATTTCTGCTTTTCTGAGAGAGTGCTAAATGTCAGTATTCAAAGATTCATAATCTCACCACAGGCATTTTAAAAGTATAACATAAATGACTTTTAATAGCCAGACATACCACAGTTCTTTCCAACGCCACAGTCTGAAAGGTAAGCATCAGTGTAGGAACCCACCTGAACTCAGGATGACATCCTATCTTGGTAGAAGCTGGGACAACAGCCACTAGGACATGAATGTCAATATAAAACCTTTTTTCTTCATTAAGTTTGAACAAGTGTTTATTTACTCTTGAGTTTCTCCGTGCACACAGAGCACAGGCTACAACAGAGTGTAATCTCCTACTCAACTGCACTGGGGCAGAGGAGAGCAGCCTCTGGAGAGCTCCATTATCCCACCCTCTCCTCCTGTAAGTTTGAGTTTACCAAACTAATCTTCAAAAGGGATCTCAGCACAATGTTTTTTATTCGTAAGAGCTCTGAGGAATGCTACAGTGTCATAAAACACTTCAGAGATTACAGTCACAATGCAGTAATGGGCAATACCATTACTAGAGGAGGAATACAGTTTCTATTTGCCTTATCCTTTCTCTACCAGACATCTGGGAAAGAAAACATGCCACACATGTAGAAGCAGTAAAGCAGAAGTACACCCCAAAAAGCATGGGTAGGAAAAAGGCATCTGATACACTGAAAGTTCTCATCCTACCTTGCAGAAAATTGGAGGAAGAGGAGAAGACTGCAGCCCTGCTCTGTACCAAAGCCCCTCACCTAAGGTGAAGTCTTCCTGGGGCAAATCCCTGTCCCCAGCTGGGTCCTGGTGGCTACAGAGTAAGGAGAGAGGCCACCCTCCCCACAGCACCATGAAACTCCAATGACAGCTTTCCCCTTGCTGCAGTATGTGATATTATCATCCTCCTTGTCTGATACAGCAGCAAATCAGGTAGAAACACCTGAACCAGCAGCCAGGGCAGGCTCTGGCTCTGAGCTCTGCAGAAGAAGTTTCTGCCCCTTTCTTCTCTAATCACAGGTGTGAAGACTAACCATTCCAAGTATATAGAAGTGCTCAAAGTAACTTGCAGAATTATTTTTGAAAGCAAATAAAGAATATACATTTATATTATTCTAGATATTCATATGCATCTGATCTACATGTGTGGAATACTGGAAAATAAACTTCAAATTATACAGGGCAATGCAATTCCATTCTGGGATTCTGATGTCAATATTATCTTGCTTCTTTTCCTGGTCCATGATACCAAGAAAAAAACATCTGTATTGAAGATGGCTTTAATATTAAAATTAAACGAATATACAAAAGGTAATAAACAATGTTTTATTTGTGAACTTTTTTGTTTTGTATTTTCATAAAAATCTGGCATTTCATACGAAGACTGGTCTAATCTAAAAAGGAACTCGGGGATGAATACATTAGTTATACTGTTGCAGATACAGCAGCAAAAGGCTTTAATAGCAAAAAAGACTTTCATATAGTAATCCTTAGTTCAATATATATAAATTCCCTCTCAGCAGACATTCAACAACTATAAAAAGATTTCCTAAGTGACAGAAATAATACTGCAGATTAAATTTTAAAAGAACTATGGAAAAAACTCCCTAACCACTTACCGCTGATTGACAAAAGGAGTAGAGAACTCTGCAAGGAGACGGAAGTTTCCAAAATAAGCCAGCAGACCTTTGCTCTGGTTAGCAAAACAAAACAGACATACAAAAATCAAAAATGTAGATGTGAAATTGTCATTTGAGTCTTTAAGTATACACAGAAGGATACATCATCTCAACTTCTTTAATCAAACTGAGTTTGCCAGCTGTGGCCACCCTTCTTGCACTTTCTAAACAAGTTTTATCACAAAAGCTGCAATTGTCCTTCAGGTATCTCCAATCAGTAGCTTCTTACTTCAAATAACCTTTATAAGACCTACAGTTAAATGACCATGGAAAGCTAACTAGAGAAGACTTGCACAAGTAGTCATAGATTATTAGTTATCATGATAGTATTACTATCTGAAAGAATTATAAATATTTTTGATTTTTCAGTGTTTAAACAAGCCCAAACAGAAACACTGCATGCTGAAGAAAAATCTCCCTGCACTGCTTTAGGAACGTATTTTGTCAAAGCGAAGATGAATTCTGGGCTCTTATTTGACAGCAGGAAGGGCACGTGAAGCCCTTTCTTCCCTCCTGCAGAGGGCAGGGACGGCCCTTTGCAGCAGCTCTGCCAGGTCCCTGCCCGCCCGTGGCTCGGAAGCCGGGCACAGCTCCTCCATGGGGCACATCCACACCACACCCCCTCCAGATGAGCCCTTTCCTCCAAGTGACACAGAAAAGCCTCTGATCTGCCTTATCAATTGGTTGTGCTGGAAACAGTACCCGCTTACACAATAGCTGGGTAAGCAGCAGTTTGCAGATGGAGAGATAAAAAGATTGGGGTTTTTCCATTTCCATGGGTTTCCTGAACAACCTATGGAGCCTGTGTCATGATTCCTCTTTCCCCCACCAAGCAAGCAAATACCCACTACTTCAAGCTTTTCATGTCAGTTTGCACTACACCAAACAGAAAATCTGTGTGTTTAACCAAACTCTTTCCTATCCTCAAAAGGCAATTTGGAAATAACATACTTAGGAGTAACTTTCTCTGAAGACAACAGACTGAAAGCAACACACTGACATCCACAGGCAGAGCTATATCCACATAGTAACAAATGCTTTAAAAGAAGTTCACACTAATACTATGCTTTCTGTTTCCTCCAGAAATAACAAATGAATTTTCTGCACCAGGGATTAGCCTTGGTAGTGGTATTTTCCTTTATCTAATATTCAGCTCTAATTCACTTTCATCCATGATAATACTAGTAGATGTAATTATCTTCAACCAGAAACAGAGTATTTACTTGTCAGTGTACTTCGGCCCCTTTAAATCATAACATGGGAAATCTGACAGTAGTCCGGCATCTCGACACTTTTAATATTATAAGCTTGGGATTCACACAGTAGGCAGGGAAAACATCATTAAGGTTGGAAAAGACCTTCAAGATCGAGTCCAATCATTAACTGTGCACTGTGTGCTCACCACTAAACCATATCCCCAAGTGCCACATCCACACGCCCTTCAAACTTCCAGGGATGGTGATTCCACCACTTCCCTGAACACTTGCCTGACCACCCTTTCAGTGCAGAAATTCTTAATGCTATCCAAACTAAACCTCCCCTGGCACAGCTTGTGGCCATTTCTCCTCATCCTGTCCCTTGTTACCTGGGGGACAGAAGCAGAATACAACCACTTGAAACCACTTCCTTCTAACTTTCTAACTAAATATTCAAGCTTTTTATTTTAAACCCTTTTCTATAATCATATGAAAAGCCCTTCTGTCAAAGTCTCTTTACAGCAAAAGCTGAGAAAAGTTTTTAAGCTCAACAAAGTTACACATTTTTATTGGAGTATAACATTGAAAAGGCATGCACTTACCACAAACAACTGATAAAAACATTTAAAAATAATGATTCGAAGTATAAATATGCCTTTCATTAACCAGTGAAATTTTTTTTCAAAATTAAGCGAGTAAAAAGCCAGTCTTTAACCTCATCTGCTTATGTTACAAGAAAATACAGCACTTACCAGTACAAAATAGTAAGCATACAGAGCTGCCAAGTGATGTATTACAAAAAATTTGTCACCAATTGCCTTCCAGTAGTAAATAATAAGCAAAAGATCTACAAGAGAACAAAAATAACTATAAAGAACTATTTATTATACAACTATTGACCTCAGAATAGTTTCTCTAAGTTTTAGAGATATACCAACACATGGCATCAGTAAAAACCCTCTGAATTAATGATCTCTGAAGAGAATGTGTTCATCCAAAAGACTTCACTTCAGCCAAAGCATTAAGCAACAGTATTCTCCCAACAATTTCCATAAATGATTACTTTCCACATTAATGGACATATAGACATAATAACTTTAGCCAAAGTATTTTGGAAGGATGGGGTGGATCCTGAATCTCATAGTGACTTCACACTTATGACCCCAAAAATCTGGAAAAATTACATTAAAAAAAAAGGCAGGAGGGTCTCCAGGGGGCATAGCAAACATACAAATACATGCAACAAATGCAGGGATCTATTACAGAGACCCTCTGAATCAAAAAGTAGTTATATTAGCACATACGGAGCCATTTACCAAAAATATTTTGTAAGAGACATTTGGAATAACAACCATATTTGCTTTATTTAATCCCAATTTTCCAATTACTGCAAAAATGACACAGCAGACCCAAGTTAGTATTATAAAGAAAGTTTTAACATAAAACAAAAGAAAACAAATCTTTCTTCTCCCATGATGGTTTGAGAATTCAGAAGATTTTCTTTTCTGTAGTGGAACAAGCAATTTCTGTCCTGACTTTCTGCAAATGAGTACTTTGGATGGGAATATTATTGACCAAGGTTCCAAATCAAAGACTACCCCTGTGCCTTTCTTAAGGCCAGTGTGTGCCTTGATCTCTGTTATATTAGCTATTCTCAGACAGGGCTCTACATCATCTGACATAGCTGCTCCACTTCCTATTAATAATTAAACATCAACTATATAGGGAAGTGAGAGAGAATGAGTGGTCAGGTTGAGATGCCTGTTCAAAGGCATTCATTAATTCATAATGAAAGTTTAATGTATAATTATTCAAAAATAGATACTGATTAATTTAAACATGGCAGCTGAAGCTATGAAAAAAACCAGACACTTAAACTAATGCACAGTTTAACTGAGTAAGCTGATCACCAGATTATCACTTCCACTGGGTTGAGAAATCTAGTATGAGATAACCAAGTCCGTGGCCCAGTCTCTGAGACTTCATCCTAACATGAGAAGTTTTCCCTGAAAATAGTCCAAGTCACAACAAGTTTTTGCTTTGATAAGTCAGTATTATCCCCACAAAATATAAAAGAAAGCTCCGAAGTATTTTGTAGCAAAATTCCAATGCCAATTTTAGTTGACAGCAAAATTAAGAACATAGAACATATGTAGGAATAAATAACATACGAAGTAAATAATTTAAAATTTCCATGTTTTATACATGACTAAATTTTGGCTTAAAGTAAGACTAAAAGATGGGCAGGCAGGATCCTATGGCATCATTTGCCTCAGCTTGTATTGAGGGTTACTAAAATTCCTCTGCCAGCATTTTGAGGTCACAGGAAGAAAGACATGATGGAAGAGCTACAAGTTGTAGGCAGTGAAGAGAGTGAAGGGCACTGCTCTAACACCTTCTCAATTGGCCAAAGGACAAAACTGAGCTGGAGCTGGTGGTTGCACATCAAACCATCACAAAGCCACACAGTGCCGTTTCCTCAGTGCTTGAGGAGATATTCCATCTTTCACACCTGCTAGCAAGAGCCTGTGATTTCACCACAACCCACAAATCCATTAGCGATTTTAAAAGCCACAGTAGAAACTGTATTGTCTGCACATATCACATCTTCATCACAGTGGCTCAGTATAAACATATAGGTATAGTGACTCAACATAAATAAACAGGTTGTGCATGTTATATACATGTTGCATAATTACCAGAAATGAGGTAGCCTGTGGTAATAGCAATATTCAGCTTCACAATTGAAGGGTCACCCCTGTAAACATACCAAAAATACATAGTTACAGCCTAATTTGCAAAGGACATACACATCACAAACACAATGTCCATCAGGACACATTATTCTTGGCTCATCAGTAACGTATTATGCAATCTAGTTAAGAAGGGTTCTAATCATAAAAGTGGATTCCTTTTCCACCCAGATACAAGACACCTACTGACTACCCTAATCAGGAACAACCCCTGCCTTGGCACAGAGACTGCCCCAAGAGCCTTGCTAGAGATTTGAACTGAAACCCAGCAAGTACTCTGAGCTGGCTTCTCAGGAAACTGAGGATAAAAGAAAACAGCCCAGTCGCTGCCTCTTAGCCCTTTAACTGGCACTCTGTGTCTCCATTTCTGTTTTCTGCCAGTGCTGAAACTTTGGTTAGGGTGACAAAAATATCTTCCTCAGCTGGTGCTTTTCATATTCATAATCAGATGGATGTTTATAGGGATAAATAGAGTAGAAGGACACAGGAAAAGAATTATTTGCCAGTTCTTTGAAGCCAAAGAACCTTTGAGAAGAAATGCTTTTCAGAGTAGTTTCCACACCTTCTATCCCTTCCCTTTTGGTGCCAAACATTCAGCAGGCAAAGCTCTTAGTATAGCATGCACACAACTTCAGTTCCTCTAGAACGTTCAACAAACCCAAACTTGTGAATACAGCTCAAGAAAGGGAAGCATCCACATTACAGCAAGCAATGTTTGTTCTTTCCTCCAGTGTCCTCTGTGCATTCCTGCATTCCTGCCTTGAGGAGTTTGGTAAACAAGTCTTTTTTCCTCGGCGTAAAGATTGAAACTTAATTTTTTAATTAAGTTGTGCAACTAATCTAGCTATGTTTTGTGTAAATATGAATTGAGCTCCAAGTGACAGGTCAACAGATTCATTAAATGTGGAGTGCTCGAGACAAGCTGTGAAAGCAACCCTTGTTGTAAACCTTTCCAGAAGAAAGGAAACTAACTGTGCTTACAGCCAACTCCAATACAAAGTCTGCCTCAGCCAGAGCACAGTAAAATGCTATTACTTAACTATTTTTTCTTAATCCTATTGGAATGGAGCAGTGGAAGAGACTTCCTGTATTATTACAATCTGATCACTAAATTGTAAAGCTTTTCTTAGTTTCTAAAACTGTTTCCCTCAGTGAGAGGGTAGTTTACAGGAAAATAGGACTCACAAAACCAGAATTCTGCTGTTAGGTGAAGAAAAATCATTACCAGGAGAGTCTGGACCTCACTCAATCTCTTAAGATTGGCCATAGAGGCTCTTTTGACTACAGCTTGAAATGGGAACATTTTTCCATGGCTTCAAAACCTGATTTCATGCGCTACATAGGCTGTGGGCTGAGTGCTTCTTTAGGTTTAGACATAGAGCACAGACAGATGTGTTCTCATAACTTCAGCAAAAACTCTTTACACAGAGCCCTCATGTTAGAGCTCCCAGCTGCAGCAGCAGCATCATAACTAAACTTCTAAGGGGTCCCAACACACATCAGCACATCACCACCCAGACTAAGCCTGCACTCAAGAGCCTTCACATTCCCCAGAGAACATGCAAAGGACTGAGTATGAAATTGGTTCCTTGATAATGGCAGACATGGCTTAACTGGATGGGACAGGGAGTGGTTCCCTTTCCTTCATTTTTTCCCCAGAGAACGGTCACTTTGCAACAAACCTTCTCTAGGCTTTCTAAACCAATACTTCAATAGCATATATGGCTGCATTGTCCATCTGTCACATCCCTTCAAGAACAGTCCACGTTAGAATCCCAAATTATTCTCAATAAATGGAGAACTTAGAATTTTTTCTAAAATCAGATTTCCTGATCTATCTCCTTGAATGGAAGGTGCAATGGAATTAATGAGCCCTGATGTTTGCAGGCCAGTTTTGATGCAAGCAAGAGCCCAGAGTGACAAACAGGGAGTGACTTGAATAAGCAAATGGGAAGAGCTATCTCTTTGGTGATGGCTAAGGAGGTATGCGTGGCAAATGAATTACACATGAACATGCACGGGCAGATAGAACAAACAAAAGTCCATATGGCTAACCTTCTTCAAACTTCTTTGCAGATAGAGAGTCATATAAAATGCTAATCAAACATCAAGCTTGAAAAGCTGTAATGATGTGAAGTGAATAGGAAAGAGCCTGTTCTCCTATGAAGCTACAACTTAATCCACTTATTTACATCTTCTCCCTCTCCTTATCTGACCTCTACACCTCCACATTTTCTACTGTGTGATTATCACCACCACAAAAACAATCTCTACATCATCTATGTTAGTCTCTAGTACATACAGGAAAAAAAAGGAAGTTTTATGAGAAGTCTTAGGCCATCAAAAAATGTATACATACACAATGCTGATGCTTCCCTGGAGCTTACCAATACTGCAGTCTTTGTTATGATCTACTGTATCTATTTTCAGGCATTACCTGACAGTAATATCACATTCTCTCTCCATTGAACCCAAACCCTTTGCAGGGTTCAATGGAGAACTTTCACACAGATATACACTATCCAAATCTGCTACAGCTTTTCAATTTCACTTTAAAATTATTATTGTAAATAGCAGAGTTTCAGTCATACTGAGTTATAGTTACAGTTTACTCTTTAGTAATTTAATATGCTATTTCAAATCAATTGCTTGTATTTTATCTATTCCACTTGACAGAGACACACTGAACTAAGACATTAATACTGACAAAATAATTATCAAATTTTTAAATAGTACAGACATAAAAATGAACACATCACAACTGCATATTTTAATGGAAAATGAAACAATCATTCAGTACTTAATACACTGCAGGATTATTTTCTTTCTTCTCAATTATGTTATTTTATTGTGCAAACGCAGCATATATGTAACATGCCTTACCAGAGACGGTCAGCATTAACAGCATCATCGTACAATAAAATATACAGGCAGAAGCCGCCAACCACCAAGGCGTGGAATGTGGACACTGTCCTGAAAAAGAGATCACAGTCACAAGGAGGTACTGCCACTCACGACTTCCCATACTGTGCTTAAGGTAGGATGTTTCCAAAGGCATTCTCAACTGCATCCAGATACTTCTGTGGAAGACAATCATCTGCTCTCTACGCTACATCCAACCACTTACACAATGACAGGTGGGAAAAAACAGTCAAAAAGAAAGAATCTATTAGATTGGAGTGGGATTGGCAATATTAGATACAAAGTAGAGTCTTAAAAGTAACAGAGATCTAAATTTTCCTCCAATTATCCCATATATTAATGAATCCTTAAAGACAGTATGACATCTAGCTATCTAACAAATGTTTTCCCATTTGCTGGAAAATTTGTATGCATTTCATACTCAGATTAGCCCAGAAGTCCTGCAACAACAGGTTTCTCCTTTCAGGCACCAAATTAAAAGACCCATAATAGTAAGTCTAGTTTGGGTTTGGAAAACGGCATTAAATGAAAAATCCTAAGCTTCAGATAGAATTTCTAGTGCATTTGAAGTAGGTTCTGGTTTTCAAAGAGAAAACTTGTATAACAATAGGTTGTAGCTGAGTACCTAAGGTATAATAGCTACAGGTTTATATCAATTAGCAGCTCAAAGCTTTGTATTGGACAAGAGAAGTATAAAATAGAAGTCACAGTAATCAAAGTTGCCTTGTCCCTACCTGGGTACTAGACACTTGTTTTCCCCAAAGACAACAATCTCCAGTTTACAGGCTACATGCACAGTGTAGATAAACTCTGCATGGTAACAAGAACTTACTTACAGAGAAATATCTATTTACAGAAGCCCCAGCAGGGTTTCTGCCAGCACACAGGCCAGGGCCACTCCTGCCCTTTTGAGTCCACATGTATTCTTGGAAGGTAGAACAATGCAACAGGCATGGGTCCAAAATCTGTAACCTCCCTCCTCTAGCCATGGGTTTAACAGTACTATAAGCTGCACCTAAAACTGTGTAGCTACTGTCTGCTTTCCCACTTTCCAAGTGTAACTAGAAAGACAAAAAAAAAGTGAAAAAATATCCATAGTGAATCACAGATACTGTTCGAAAGAAGAGAACTGAGTTCAGTGCTGTGTGATTGGAAACACTTCACACCATATTCACAGCACCAGCGATATTCACAGCACCAGTGATATTCACACAAATGTACAGATGCTGTTAGTTATTATTCTTGTCTTTGTACATACTGAATATATCTATTTGGAAGTCATTAATATTTTAGATGTCCTTAAGGCACTCTCAGGAAGCTAAGCTCTACCATGCAAGATTTGAAGAAAACATCATACTTCCTGCAGAAGACTTTGCAAAGAAGGGGGTTATAATCCCTACTCCATTTCCAGAAGTTATGTTATTATCTACTGGCAATAGAAGATTCTGTAACTTTTCATAAAAGAGACTGTATTTACAATTTGTTTCAAGAGTGTCACTGTGCTCTTTTCAGCAGCTTTTTCAATAGTGTTCCAGAAAATCAATGGAGATTAGTATAATATGAGTAGTCAAAAGCTGGATGAGAACAGTTAATAACCATTATAGCACAGGCTGCACTTCTGCCCTCTCTTCTTTTAACAAAGAAAGAAAATTTAATTATCAGCATTTTAATGATAATTAATAGTTTAATTAAAAGGTCTACTCTTGCAACACAGAATTTAAAAAGATGGGAACTTTTCTTTCTTTTTAAAAACAAAGCACAGCATGCAATTATTAGTGTCTGAGAAATACCTGGAATTTTTGAACTTGAGGAGAGGATAATGCTGCAAGAAGGAAAATTTGTCCTAAAATATAGCTCATTAGTTTACAGTTGCAATTTGTCTTTGAAGAGGCTGTTTATCTGAACCTTAGTGTTTAGAATACAAGCTATACACAAGTAGAGCACTTGATGGGGGTGAAATAAAAGAAAAAAAAAAGAAAAAAAGAAAAGAAAAAGCAGCAGATTTCCTCCTTAACTCTGGACTTTGAAGCTTCTCCATAAAAGACAGGGCAGAAGAAGGGAAATAGTACAAGAGTCCATTTTAATACGGAATCTAGGTCAAGCTATCAAGCTCTGTACATTTCCTTGAAATTTTTGCCAAAGCTTGCATCCTTTAACTCCTCATTAAGCTGCAAACAAAAGAAGTTGCACTGCTAGGTTGCAGACTTGCTCCTTTATTATTGAATATATATATTTTTTTGCAGCTAACTAATAGCAGTACAAGAATGAATTATAGGAGAGGTGACAGGAATATATGCAAAACAACTTGACAAATTATACTACATCTGTGACAAAAATATAGTTTTTAACTCAATTTGAGTGTCCACATACTTTAGATACCAGAAGCAATTACTTTATTGGTTCATAATTCTTGGAAGGTCAGAATAAATAAACTGACAGCATGGATAATACAGTCAAGAGCTGCAGCTCGAACGCTTGATTACAAAGCCCTCCAAACTGTAACAATATATTTTCAATGCTACAGCTCATTTCAGGCACATGCCCTCTTCCAGACCCAGCTGAGCTGATAAAAATGCATAACCATCCTCTGTGCCAGTTTCCTTAGCACTGCCAACAGAATCATTTGTGTGTGCACTCCCTACACCAGTTCAATATAGGACAAAATAACAACCATCTACTTTTAAATAATTTAAATGAAACCAACTGATTTTACTGGGACATAGTAACTGTCTCTACATGCAGAGCTCTCTGCAGAATAAATACATACTCATCTGCATTCCCTGAACTTGCAAGATACTCCTTAACGTATCTCTTCATTTTGGTGAAATACTGGAGTGACAGGGCAGTTTGACAAAACACTGTGTTTGGTTAGCAGAGCTGAAGTAACACAAGCACAGCTAGCCTTTCTTTCCCTTCATGCCCTCCTCAGTTATAACATCCACAAGATGTTGATGAACAATGCTTTGTGTTTCATGCCTTCTAACTCCAGAACTGGATGAAGCCCAGGATCACAACCCATCTGTGGGCTAACATCTACATCCTGCTATCAACCCCAAGGAAAAAAAAATATGTGCAAAGAGGTAAAAAAGGACATAGTCTGGAGTACTGTATCAAGTTGAGCAGTTAAACACCTTACCACAAAGTAGCCCGCTGATTATGGAGCAGCTTATTTCCAGCACACTTGTGATGTGTAAAACAATTCATGTTATTATGCAAAGCACTACACCAGCACAGCGCTACCCAGGCATGGGGTAAGTTCTCATAAAGCCTATTATGCAATTCAAGGGCCATTTGATGTGGCTTATAGAGAATAGGTCAGCTTCACACGGGAACAGTTTAGTTTACTTTCCCTGTCTGCCTCTATTGTTAATTGTAACAGAGATAAACCTAAGATGCACTGATACTGTGAACTGGCATCCTACACAGTTGTTCGGGCAGATAGGTAATTAGCCAAAGATGGAACTGAAATCAAGATGGTGCCTTTAAGAAAACTGCAAGTGGACATTTGCCAAATGGAAGGGCAAGGCTATTTGAGTTGCTAATGCTGCCTAGAACAATGGAAACAACTTTAAAAGTATCCACCTGATACTAAACAGCGCTGAGGAGGAACAGAAATGCAACTAATGCATTTTGCGTGCAGAGACAACCATACAGTACACATTTTTGAGCTTTAAATTTAGGAAACATCTGAAAAAATATTTTAAAGTTGTAATAGGCTACTCAAAGTCATATGTACCAATTAATTTGAACTGGAGAACCTTGTGTACTACATATACCCTTTCAGAGTACTATGTTGCAAATAAAACCTCATTGATCATCCCATTTTCAATCACTACCTTATACTTGCTTTATGGCTTAAAAGATTCCCTGGGTCAAACAAGTGTCTAAAAGTCCTGTATCTGAGGAGACAAGTGTAATGCAGGGGGCTCTATCCCACTGAAGGAAGTGCAGAAACATAAAGCAAGTGAGGAAGGTTTTTGGACTGAGTTTCCACAACTCCCTCCTGCATGTGTACCCTGCGTCTGCCACAGCTTCCCCCTCCTCCTCCTGCAGTCTCCTTCCCCAACACCACACACATGTACCTGACTCTCTTCAATACTACACCAAAGCTCCATTAAATTCCTCGGAAAACCTTAACTTATATAAAACAGTTTGTAATGTAGTAGCACCAGGAGAACAGAGAGCAAACTGCTTTGCTCCCAAAAGCACGACCAGAGATCCACTGGGATTTAGAATAAATTGCAATAGTTTTGATTTTCATGTATGTTTGGAAAGGAATTTTGTATCTCTTCTCTTTACTAGAAGCATCACAGAGCATCCCTTCAGCTTATTACCTCTCACCAGTCACTGTTTTCTTTCTTTATTGACGTTCACTTGGGCATCACTGTCCAACAAAGCGTTTAAGGTACAAGTGTTTGTAATGCCGTGTTTCCATCAACGGGCCTCAACATTTCACATGCACAATTTGTTCAGTGCCTAGAGCCAGCCCTTTGATCTTTACAGACATTTAACTAACAGGGCTTTCTTCAGTCTTACACATACACACACAGGTGGTTCAGGTGTCCATGATTTCAGGTAGGTCATTAGCTGCTGTGGTTTTGAACACTCTACCTTGAATTCCATTCGATCTTCCTTTTTTGGCTGAGATTGTTAAAACCAGGTGTTATTCGTGTTGACACCCAAGAACTTAAAACGTGGAACAGGAGCTGAAATACAGTAAAACTGGCAACAGCAATGCCAATAGTCAGGTTGCTGAAGGAAGCCATTGTTCTTCAGCCTGTGAAGAGAAGCAGAAGATAATTTCACTCTATTCTCCATTTAACTATTTTAAGCAAACACAAAGTGTTTTTGACAGCAAACTTATCAAGAGAAATATTATTCACTAAAAGTTTCTACCTGTTCAATGTTTCTACTTAAGCATTAACAGTATAAAAATACACCCAAACTTTTAGATACACAAGTTGCGTTTTGGTTTTTTTTAACATTTGCATATTCTACATTTTTGTAGCCTAAAATTGCATGTATTTTATCTACACAGGAAGGACAGTGAAGACCACTGACCAGGGCAACCACCAGCTCTGAAACCTCCGCTCCTGTCCCAAGAACCTCCAAAGCTAAAACTTGTTTCATTATTGCCAGATTGACTGCTGCCAACAGGATTTTAAAATGCAACAATGAGATCAGATAAGCATAGAAGAGAGGTTTTTGGGTCAGCCCAGAGAAGCAATGGCCTCACTGCAGCTCTGTTTGTACACTGTCCAGACACAGTAGTTCTCAATTCACACTGTGTTCACACTGTCCTTGTGACAGTCTGGAGGCTATCGCACTCGAGCTTTTTTCCTTCACAAAACTCTAACCTTCCCCCATTTTCACACACACACTGAAAAGCTTCCTATCATCAGAGCTGACTGGCTTTTCAGTCGCTAGATGTTCAGCTATTTCATGAGGTCTCAATACCAAAACAATTCCAAACATAAATGTTGGTCTCTAAATGCTTCAGTCATTTCTCCTGAGTCGCCAGTATTTGCAACACAGAATGACATTTTCCCAGAAGCCACAAACTTCTGACATCCATCTCCAATTCGACAGTGAAGTGGTTTATACTCCAAAACTGGCAAAAGTTGCAAACCCAAAAAATGTCAATTTATATTAAGTCGAACAGAAAAGGGGAAAAAAGCCAAATGGCTTCATTTCAAATATTTAAATAATTATTTTGATACCTATAAAAAACCTGCTGTCACTTATTTTAGTTTTACTTAAGAAAATAGCTAAAAATAAAATGAAGACTTATAGGAAATAAAATGAAGAGTTATAGGACAGCATAATTTGATTTTAGTACAGCAACCTAATGGTGAGCAAAATTGATACAATTATATAATACATTTATGTCCACCTTTATTTCACATTCATTACAGAATGAGTGGACATGCCTTAGATTTTTGAAATTGTATCTGCATTGCAGATGGTAAGAAACTTGAACTTCAGGAAGAAAAAATAGAAATAAATGGCCACCATAGTAACAAAATAATATTTTTTTAAAAAAATTAAGTACACTATTCTCATTTCGGGGTGTAAATGGTGATTATATTGAAACATATAGATCAGAAAAAATATACTTTCCTCTTCAAAGACTTAGAAGCAGAAGGTTCAATGGTCTCAAACTTTTCCCTCTCTACCTCTTTCTTTTCTATTTATTCTCCCCAGAACTGAAGACAATAAAACTTCCGCTGACTAACACCCACAGAGCTACATGTATAAAAACAGAATGCAGGACAAATAAGAGCAGATTTCCTAAGTGAAACCTGCCTCTATCATGTGGATTTCAAGTGCTTACTTCAGATCAGCTTTATTTCTGTCCTAGGGACTGCACAATTCTTGGAACATATTTGATATGCTCCTAGGGCCTATCTTCCTGCCCAGCTGAACCCAAAAGGAACCCAACTTGCATGCTCTGGGACAGCTACACAACACAAATCACAGGGGGTGATCAGAAGATTCAGCTCATAAGTGCATTTTTAATCCAAACTAAAATTTTTATGTACGCACGCTGCAGCGCATTACATCAAACTTGATGCTGATTCCAGTTGTTTTCTGATGCCCTGTTCTAGAGCAGCAGCATATAAGTCTTGCATACTTTTTAATGTTACTATATCCAAACTTACAATTTCAATTACTATCCTGAATATTCAGTATTCTTGATTCTCCACATACTTCTCCACTTGCCTCCACTGACCAAGAAGATACAAAACACAAACCAAACTTTATACCCTTTTCACATAGCATAAAGTACCAGAGACAATGGGTGTCAAGCTCGATTTTCCAAAACCTTACCATCTGAAGGAATAAAACAATCAATTCAGTATCTACCAGTTTAAACCCACTGAGAAGCACTGTGTAGTGTCCAGTTCCAGATTCTACAACCAGGGACAAAACTTTGTTATTACATTATCTCATTTGTAGCAACCAAGTCTTCTCTTGGACCACATAAGGGAAAAAAAAAATATCAGTGTAATTAATGAAGGAAGTCAAAATCCAGGTTAAGTACAATTCTCTTCAGAAAAATAGCAAAACCACTGCGCATTAACCACACCTACTTCATCCTTTTGACTAAAATACAGCAATTCTTATGATGCTACATTTCATTCATCTGCAGCGACTGCACTAGTACCTCTGAGTTTCAAAGACAATGACATAATCTCTTGGACAAGAGAAAACCATGTCTTCTTTTGCTTCCTTAGTACCAGAAGGCTTTATTAGCTAAGTAATGTTTCAACATTTGACAGGTGTTCATTTTAGTACAGATTTTGAATTAAACAAACCTTGCAACCATCTCTTGAAAGAAATGCATTAGAAGACTAATCTTTCTCCTAAGGAACCTGTGGAGGGAACTCATTTTTAAAAAAGGTACTTGCATGGAAAGTGCATGATCTGACTTTCAGCAAATGCAGAACCACGATGCCCATGGAGAAAGGTACAATGGTTTTAGAGAAAAAGAGAGGCAGACAAAAAATTAATCACTAAGCCTTTATGGTTGGCCTCACAGATGCTCAAGTTTTGCAAGCCTGATCTCATATATGCTTATCAACATGCTGTTTAAATAAATTAACTACCAAGTCCAGAATAATTTCATGTTTTACCTCCGCAATTAAGATATTTTAATTCATTTCAAGGCCCAGGTGTAAATACAGCATTTCGCATGTGTTCAGCTATAAACATTGTCTCATAATATATATGGTTGTTATTTTCTCCTATCTCTAGGTTGTTTTCAACTGTATCCTGTTTAACATGAAAATTTACTGTTGTCTAGCAGATTTTCTTTTCATTTAGAAGAAAAATTATTCATGTTGCTGAACCTAAACAGCTGTATTGTGCTTGTTGACTTGAAACAAGCAAAAGAAGCTTCTGATTACAATTTTCCTTGACAGAGGCCAAAGTTAGTAAGCCAGGCAGCTTCAACTACGCTGTGGGTTTTTTTTCCAAGTATCTTCTTGTAGCTGTACAGCAAAGTCTGATCCAGGTACAGAACTTTGTGGATTATGTATGAGCAGACACTTTATCACCCAAACTGCATAGTCATTGATTACTGTTCTGTCAGCTGATACGGGGTTTGAGCTAATGGGAGGCTGGGTGGGGAGGGAGGTTTAGTGTAACTACTTTGTAATTCAGGAAAAACAGTACTATATACAGGTTGGTTCTTTACCATTAGCATTTGTCTTGCTTACTCAAAATTACTGTCTTAACCATTTGGTTAGACAGTAACTACATATGATCAGAACTCCACTCTTGTAGCTTTTCAATAAAAAGTCTTTAGGTAAATAAATATTACCAAACACTTGAAACTAACATTTTTCAGCAAGGTATTGCTTACATGCCTAGTGTGATTTCAAATTATTGTATTGACCCAGTAACTTTGAAAAGGTTAATAACACAGGCTTTTTCATCATACTCCATAAGAGCTAAAAATATGTTGGTTTTCTTTTGCTTTTAACATGCAGTGGTTTTCCTGCAATTCTGTTTCTACTCGAAATTTAGAAGAAAAAACTCAACAATATAAACACAACATCCATTCACCTCCAATACGAAAACTCTATGAACTCCTGATAGAAACAAGTCAGCACTTAATGAAAGAGGATAAAGGAGCAGGAAAGTTATCAAGTGTTGTACCATCAAAAGCATTTAGCATTTACGTTCTCCTCATCTTACTTTTTCCACATCAATTTTTCACATCATAAAAATAAGAAATGTAACAGTATAGCCACAAGATATGATAAGAACGTGCAGTGGAAGGTTTAAGGCCCACAGCCCTTACTTTCTTTGAGACCGGATTTTAAGATGAGTTGGATCAATTTCCAAACAAGATTACACCGTCAAGCTGCTAGTGATACCAGGACATCGCATGAAGTACTGTGCTCTCCTGATCCGCTTAAAACTGAAAGCCAAATCCAATAGCTATACAACTTGTCAGACCAATCTGCAGAAAGCAACACTGGACTACTGGCTGTTTGCACATTTTATAATAAGCCCAGTAATAAAACATCTGCAGTGCCGGAGCTTTGCTGTGCTCTTGGTTCTGAATGGTAGTTCCTGTTCGTTTGGTATCTTAGCTCAGCAAGCAGCGTTAAGGAGAAACACAACAAAATTCAAGCTACTCACACCTAAGCCATTCCCTTTTGTATTTAAGGCTATTCACACCCTAAACTCCACTCAGCTTTCTGCTCTTAGAACACCAAAGCAACCAGCAGGTAAGGCACGCTTTTTAAAAAGACAGGGTACTCAGGGTGAGGTGTCCGCTCCGATACCATCTACCGAATTTCCTCAAACCCCGCAAGCAGCCTGAAGTCGCAAAGCCCCCGAGAGGGAACCCGCCCAGACTGGGTGGGAGCGGAGGGCCCCCAGGCTGACCCCGAGGGGCGCTGCCCCCGAGCCGGGCATTACCTCGCCGTCCCGGGCACC
>VZTF01004787.1:526474-577122 GCA_013397755.1 Cnemophilus loriae | reverse complement strand
GTCCCGCAGCTCCTCAGCGCGGCCCGAGCGCAGCCGCGGTGACAGCGCACGGCCGGGACCGCCCGCGCGGGCAGCGGGCCCCGCCGGCCACCCCGGCTGCCAGCGCCGCCCCTGCGAGCTGCCACCATGGGCTCACGGGGCCCTGAACGCTGCGGAATGTACATGGTGTCTGTGTTGGGGCAGGAAGAAGGCCTGTCCGGCATAGCACCTCACCTTCCAACAACGTTTTAGTCACTGTCTTTCACTTACACAGCCCGGTTATCTGAAATATGTCACGGGGAAAATGCTGATGTGACCGTTTGTGCCTTGGGAATCTGTTTATGCACTTCTTGGGAGCACTATACAGCAGAGTCGTGGGGAACATACCCATCTTAGAGTGAACAGGTATTGCCGATACTTGCAATTTGCTAAATTCAATGTTGTGATTTATGACAAATTATTCTTTTTACATTTTAGAGCTGTTGTGTTGAAAAACAGAAGAAAACTTACGTTAACAAAATTAAATATGATAGATAGACATAGTCTTTCACCAACTAGAAAATATAATGGTCATGACTGTTCCTCTTAGCAGAAGGATGCCATCATTCACATCCTAAACCACCTTAACTTTACATTTCCATTAATGATTTCTGATCTTTCAGATCAATAAATTAAAAATTCTTCTCTAACAAAATAATGATGAATGTATTAATAGATATCTCACCCTATAGTTTAAGCTGCAGCTGACAAGTCGTCTACCCCACTATGTACACTGATCTCTCTTGCAAGACATCTCCCACAGCAGGAATGCTCTGGCTTAAGCCTGAACAGAAACTGATGTTGGCTTGCCTTAATGCGCCGAGCTGCAAAACGCAGAAACCCAGGTGCGGATTAACGAGGCACTGAGCCATTCCTGCTGCAGAAGTGGGAACCTGTGGGAGGTGGGCAGGGCACACTGCCAGCCTCTCTAACTGTTTCCAGCCGGCTTGGCACAATCTATTGCTGGGAATGAACCATCTACCAGGTGTTTGTGTAAACATCAGAACTACTGAAGTTTGATTTCCTGTGGACTTGTGTCTTATGACTGACCAGTTTTTGAACTGATTTTTGTTAACCAGATTTCTCAAGATGTCCTCGGACAAGTGAAGGGGATCCCATTCCTGCTTCCAATCTCCTTCCATTTCAAAAACAGATAGACAAATAAAGACAGCAATACCATATCAACACAATCTCTTGGTGAAATTAAGATTAAAACCTCATATTTTACTCTGATGTCATATCATTCCTGATATAAATGAATATTTCAACCTATTTTCTACTACGTCTGCAATTTTAATGAATCAGAACAGCCACTAAATCCTAAGAACTCCGTGGTAGGATCATAAACCACTTTCAAGATGACATAAACCATAAAAATTCCAAGAGAATTTTTTCTTCATTAATTCACCTTCCAAAGAACAGCCCTTACTTTTTGCTTAATACAGTATCAATGACTTCAAAGTTTCTTTACACATACTCCCTGTTCTTTTAAGTTGTAACAGCTGTGACAACAGTCCTCCATATGGACAAGCAGTGGACTCCTGGGGTGATAGAGGACCTGCAGTGGCAGTAAAGGCATGAATGGTTGTCCTCAGGCCTGCAGGCACTGGCCAGGACTCTTTCCACTCATGGTTAAAAAGCAAAGGCCAAAGGCTCTGAACAACAAGCTCTGGCAGATTTAGCTGCTGTGTTTTAAAACGTGATTTCTCTCAACTGCCTGAGGTCATGATCATTCTAGGAGAGTGCAACAATGAAAGTAGGTATTTTTTTAACATGCCAGCCTGTGACCTGGAGTCTCCACTGTAAAAGTGTGGTGATACCTAACAGCAGAGTAAAATAGACACTTGAGAGTGGTAATGTCTTAAACTGAATGGGTAACTCTGCCCAAGACCACTTATCAGGGCTCTAAGCCTCAAAACAACCCATCACCATTATGCATTTACAGGTCAGGAAGCATCTGGAACACAAACCAGACTCTCCCCAAACCTCTGTATCAGGCCTGTGTAGCACACAGCCTACCAAAGAATTCCTTTGGCTGCGTGGGTGAAAGAAACGAGTTTGACCTGCCTCGCTGCTCTCTCCTTGGCCTGTGATCAGCACGTTGTTGAGCACGCAGCAGATCGTGACCAGAGGCGATGGCCTCCAACAGCCGCATAACACGTGCTGGGTTGAGAGCTGCTGACTGTAAAGCTAAGAATGGTGATGCACTGAGAATTCCTGACTGGCAACTGCTCTCCACATGAGCATACAGCAGGGTACCTCTCACGCTTTTGACAAAGAAAATTTGCAGATAAAACAGAACTAGCTATGGGAAGCACGAAGGCATTGTAGTAGAAGGGAGTCCTGTAGACATGGTTAGATATGGCTACCATATCCAGGTTGCCTTAGATTGGTTGTCTGTCCTCTTTTCCAACCAGAACTGTTTTCCAGGGAGATTTTGAGAACTGTGTATGTCTAGGATTCTTTGTATGTCTTTGTATATTCTAGGTATCTAATAATCTCATCATGTTATTGCATACATGCAGCAGTCTCAACCTTGGATGTCCCATGTCCAGCAATCCCAGAGACCTCAGAGCAAACACCATAGGCCCATATTGCATAGGCAATATAATGCCAACAAAACTAAGGGAGTGCTCTATGACTCCTACAAAGTATTGCATGAACATACCACACAATTACTTCAAGCATTTCCAGCAAGTCCTAAAAGTATAAGGCTTACTGTACTTGCATGATGCAACTGGTGTGCCTTTTTCTGCATCAGAAATAGAGTAGCCAAAGGGTGGGATAAAGAGCCACCAGAGCAGTATCACAGCCAGCTGTTTGCTATACGGTGACCACAGTCTAGCTTTCACAACTAATACATCTCTTCCTCCCTCCCTTGTGATGTGCAGCCACCACCTTCCAGCTGCTGCAAACCAAAGCCGCCACTGCTAAATGGCAACTGCCAAGAACTTTCCTCAGTAACAACTGCAACTTCTGAAGTCAAGCTTCAGAACAGAAGGGAAGTACAGGCAATGGGCTTGCTAAGGTGAGCTGCAGAACAGAGACTTAGCAACACAAGGCAAAAAATAACATTATATTCCATACCAACACATATGCATAGGAAAGGCAGGGAGGACGGGGAGGTATAACAGTAGCACTTGCAGGTGGCAGCATAATTCTGTTGGCTTCAGCTGAATCATCTTATTTATACTACGTAAGAGAAAAATAGGGCTGTGCTTTTCATCTATCCTTTAATTACAATAAAACTTCTTGATTATATTGATGATTTTCAGCTTCATGTCAATTAGACCCATTAATTCAATAAATGAAGAGCAAATTTGGATAAAATGGATGGGATTTGTTACAACAGGGTAGTAATTGGAAGGCAGTCCAACATAAGTCAAAGTCTGAAGTAATCTATCCTCAGCTGAGTTGTACACACCTGCTCCGTACCCTTCTCCTTCTGGAATTACTTTCAGAGTGGCACTTCAAGTATGGTAAAAATTTGTTGTCAGATGACTGCTCCCACTAAAATCTGCAAGAGGGATGTGACCATGAAAGAAAAATACACAGTAACCTTTCCAAAGTATGCCTGTAATTTCAGACTTGTGCTTTCCCAGAGCTGAGCCTCCTTCTGCCAAGGATGAAGACTTTATCGTGGTTGCTGTACTGAAAAGTGAGACATAGGTGAGAAAGAAAAATACTTTTAGAGCATTTGAAAATTATTTCACTTGTGGTTTGAAATTTACACAGGATGTAACTAACCTTTCTGTCTGAATTTACCCATTGTAGTAAGACTAGATCTTAATGAATATTTAAAGCCCAAGCAGTTTATGAAAGAAATTATATAACACGGTGTTGTAGAAGCAGTGGATTGAATTCAGTGACCTAAAAAATGCTTACATTTATTTTTGTCTTAGGAAATTCCTAGGTCTACCTGTCAGCAGCAGGATATATTCCCAGGAAATCAATTATACATGCAAGCAAAAAAAGAATGGAGATTAAAGAACATATGAAAGAGCAAGCCCAACTCTTTTTTCACAACACTGTGAATCAAGAGTAACTTCACTGAAGCCAATGAGTTACAGTGGTGTGAGTGAGAAAAGAACTAGCTCCACTGTCTGAAAATTACTCGGGCCACCCATGGAGTCCAACCACAAGTACTGCAGGCAGCTAATACTGCAGTATTTAATTCAGAAAGCCCAAGACTGAAAAGAGGAGACAGAAAAGAAAGGATCTGAATTTGGTTTCAGTCAAAAAAAGCCCCTGAAAAATAGCAGGAAAATGGTGAATGGAAAAGAAAAAAAAATACTCCATTTCTGAAAAATCCTCCCTCTCCAAAAAAAATTTGCATAGACCAAAGAACAAATCTGTGTGCTTTGGGCTTTTTTTTAACACCCTGCAGGTACCCAGTTAACAGTTGCTGAGCTCTATGCTTCCCTGAAGGAAAAGTGTTATCTTGGCTTTCCAAACAGCAGACACATTTTGTGAGTTGATGCATACTGTGCTACACCTACTCAGACTGAGTGCTGCAGAACGTGTGTCACACCGTTCCAGCACAGGTCACTGGAACATATCCTGCCACATTTTTAGGTAGTAATGTACCTTCTCTTTCCCTGCTTTAGTTTACTCCCTCTAAACACACACTCCATTTTTCGTCTGCGGTCAGTGAGTTTAACTTTCCCAGCTCCTGTCACCTCCCACTTGAGAGAACATTTCTGCCATCAGTACTTACTGTCCATAAGGGAACAAAGGAAAGCTGGAAAGCTGTCTGTTCACGAACCTCTTCCTGTCCCTTCTTCCATTTTCTTCCAGTTTTTCTGTCTTCTCCATTTACGTCTCTCATCACACACTGTCTCTTTCATCTATTTACACCTCACCTGCAGCATTACCCTCTCCATTGGTATTATTGTCCTGATTATAACTGTCCAGAAGCTACTGAGGACCTGTAAAACAGCACATTGTGAGCTTACCATGCTGCACTACAAACCACTGCACTGATGCACCACGTCAGCATTATGACAAGACATCAAACCGCATTAAGACAGATGTGCTGAGTATGATCCACAAAATTTGCAGGAACACCATCTCTCTTCTTCTTTTCCAGCTCATTCTGTCTCCTCTTTTTTCCCCTCTTACGCTTTATATTCTATTTTACTATCACCTTTTCTGTCACTGTATTTTCTTCCTCCCTACAGTTATCCTCCCCTGGCTTCCTTCACTGTCCACCTCACATTCCTGCATGCATTTTCTTCCCTCTGATGTGCCTGCACAAAGGAGTATAATGGAGGCAGTACTGCAGCTTTGTTAAATGTGTCCTTGGCTCTTTAGTAAACAAAGCTGTAACTGGGTGCATCTTCGGGATCTGCAAACCAGAAAGGTCTAGAGAAAGCGTTTCGTTTCCAAAGGCTTAAGCCAGAGAGCTCTGAGATTTAGAAAACTTCTTGGTTCCCTAATCTCTGACACGAAGCACACCACAAACAGCAGGAGGAATCCTGAAATAATACCAGATTCTTTTCTTCACAGGCACATATTTCCTTTTGCTTTGTGAGTCGAGGCTCTTAGCAACAAGAGCACTGTAGAACAGGGTAGTGACTAGAATTTGATGATGTCAGAACAGCAGAAAATGGAAGAAGATGTACTTTGTAATGTCATACAATTGGAAAGAATAAAATTGGTGCCAAGCAGTGCTAAAACCAAACAAAATGTTTCCCAACAATTCAACATGCAGAGGGTCAGAAAGCAACCCAGGTTTTAACGTTCTGACTGGTAATTAAAATCAGCATAATTCAAGTGGAGAACAAAACAGTGCTTGTTTGCTACAAGGTGATTTGTTTTATGTGATAGCATCAGATTTTCAGGTAAAAAGACAGAGCACGTGCTTTGGATGGCATCACTCATCTGTATGCTAAAGACAGCTTCTCAGCCTCGCTTAGCTCAGTCTAAACTTTGGCACACGCCACAGCAGCTGCACTGCATGTCACTGTGCCCCTTTCAGCACACACCAGAGCGTGGAAAGCATGGTTTGTAAGGATATTTTAAGGGCAGGTGTGTTAGCCTGAACAGGTCAAGTAGCTTCTTCAGACAAAATAATTCCCTCTGAGTGCTTTGTCAATTTTTAAGATTTTTCCAAAAACTTTCTATCACGTTTAGTGATTTTTTATCCTCTGTTGATCTGTGAAAGCCTTGAGGAAACAAGGAAGGAAAATTGCTTGATGACACAAGGAAACAATAAAACCTGGTCCACACTCACTTTATATATGTCTAAACACTGTTGAAATCCATTTAAAAAACTGAATAAGAAAGCAAGAAACTGTTTCCCACATAGTTCTCAAATGTAGTACTCAATAATACCTGTAATAATTATATATTTTTCAGATAACATGATTTTAAATTTGTATTTCTTAAATATTAAAACTTTTTAATTTCATACTTGGGGATAGATATTAAAGTGGTGTAATACATTGTTTCAAAAGTAAATATAATTTATGTCCTAATTTTGTCAGTTTAGGAGGTCCAGAATGTATTATTCATTCTCCCTTTATTGCTAATAATGAATTCTAGCAAAGCCCCTGCTTGTAGCACTGCTACTTGTTAATATTGTGATTATTTTCTAATTTTGCATTGGCACTATTATAGATTCTTACCTGGGGTTTAATTGTTGATATCAGGAGGTCTAGTGATTTCCCCCTGCACCCCAAAGGCCTTGATCTGCATGTTAATTCATACAGACATACTTCTGTTCCTCTGTACAATTCCAGCCATAGGAAGGATATCATGCTCTATACTGTTAACTTTCAAATCCAAGATTTAAGACAGCAGTCCTGGTAAGAACATATGAAAATACAAGAAACTACATTAAATACAGCAGTGCTAAAATACAGAAAGCAAGCTTGCCTTTCAAATCAAGTGAGGAATTTTGTTTAGGCTTCTACTTCCAATGACACTATTCAACACCATACCTTACTGATTAGACAAATACTAGAAAAATATTGACTATAAAACCCAAGAATACCTAAAAAGAAATAAAATACAAAAATAATCCTAATGCTATATGTGAGATACATAATGACAGACAGATAGATAAATAGATAGATAGATAGATATAGATTAAAAAATGCTAAGGTGGAAGAGTTTCACCGTGAAAATGTATCATGCAAACACTGTAAGTGGATTTGAAAAGTCACTTTGTGAATTGCACCAAATATATTGTCTAACTGAATAAATTGCAGAAAAATTGCATTGTGATATACACAAATTAGAATATCTTGGTTGTGGTTTTTTTCAGTGTTGCCCATTTCCTTTTATTTTGTTGTAGGCATACACATTTTTCTGTTATAACTCAACTGGGAGTGCTTGAAGAGCCAACATTTCAGCACCTGTTCATCTGATTTGCTGAGTAAGGGACATTACACATCTGGAGTGCCTCTGGCGGTGTCCTCTTTTTCTGTGTGGAAATTATGCCCCAGTGGAAACAGGAATCTCACCACTGAAACTGGGAACTTTACAATTCAAGGTATGTTGGACAACTGTACCTGCACATACGCAGACCAAAATATTCCAGTCCAATGCCACGTTCTGCAGTGCCAGTCAGGTGAGTTCTGGCCACGGTGCACTCCACACATTTGCACGCTTCAGTTTCACTTGGAACAAACTTGTTTTTTCTTTTGTGTGTACAGTACTCCTTAAAGGTGATTGCAGTATACCTTACAAACAGTTCATCACTTAAATAACAATAATGATAATAATCATCATTTAGACTTATACAAGCTCTTGGCTTGACTATTTGCTACTTAACAATTGCTTGTATTTACAATTGTACCAGTCCTCAAACACAAAGATACAATCAAAAAGACAACATATTTTTTCTTCAAAGTATTCTAAAAAGAGTATGAAATCACATGTCAGGTTTCTTTTTGGACATTATTTGTATTATTTATTTGTTTTAGTCAGTGTCAGTAAATTGGATGCTGACACAAAACTTGTGTTTCCACATGTGTAAAGTCTTTTCTTTTCAGTAATATATTAATCACAAGTCAGCAAAATAATTAATACCATAACTTAACTCTAAGCAATTGTCTCATTATCACTGTTTAATTCACAGGCACTGGAGTCGACCAACTAACTCTCTTGACACCTTAACGATGCATTAAATTCACAGTAACTAATGCAAATGGTTTATAATTTCCTAACATTCATTAAAACTGTAATAAAGGCAAGGACATTCTTTTCTTGTACTGTCAAACAGAGAGAGAACAGTGCTACACATCACCTGTGGTTGATGAAAAAAAATGTAAGTGAGGGGTATCAGTTTTTAAATCTTATCACATAATTAAAGACCGTGAAAGTACAGTGCAGAGGGCAAATTATATTGGCAATATTGGCTGGACTTTAAACTGTGTCAGCTTTTTCTTAACAGGGTTTGCTGTGCTTGACATCTTACATATTTTAACTAAACAGATAGAAGAAAAAAAAAGAATTTCAGATTTTGAAATTGTAATATTTTATCTTGCAAGAATTATACACAAACATACAGAAATTAAAACACTGAGATACCTTTGGCAGCCCTTGCAAACTCTGCAAAGAATTCAGTTTATCTCCATTGAGAGCTAGTGGAGTCATTACATTCAATTGACTTAAATAGTACTTGATCAAATCCCCAAATCCACAGCCATACCTGGCAACATCCCCAAAACAATAGTCAATAAATGACATATTTTTAAACACAATTGCATGAAGAAAAGATGGAAGAAAAATGGGAGGAAAAGAAAATGGAAGACAGTGTAGAGCACAACCAGAAGACATCTTCCCTTCTCTTTTAATATGACCAGTTATTTCCAGCTCCAGCATGGCATTAATTCAATGCTAGACCTTTAGAAACCTAAACAGCTCAGAAAACTGTCCTCACTTTCAGCCGAGTAGCCTTTCCTTACAGAGGAGGGGGTCAGTTCTGCTGCATTTTGAATGCTCAGGAGGAGAGGAGGGAGGCAGAAGGATGAGACGCCCTTTCCTCAAGCCTAAGAACGCTGAGGGCTGAGCACCGAAATGCAGAGCCGTGACAGCCACAGCAGCCCCACAGCTGCCTGGGTTCCAGCCTGAGAGAGGAAAAGCTGTGCACCCAAAACAAGCTGAGGGCTGAGCACCGAAATGCAGAGCCGTGACAGCCACAGCAGCCCCACAGCTGCCTGGGTTCCAGCCTGAGAGAGGAAAAGCTGTGCACCCAAAACAAGCTGAGGGCTGAGCACCGAAATGCAGAGCCGTGACAGCCACAGCAGCCCCACAGCTGCCTGGGTTCCAGCCTGAGAGAGGAAAAGCTGTGCACCCAAAACGAGCTGATGGCCTGGTCTCGTCTGTCTCGCTGCACAAGCGGTGGCCAGTTTTCTGACAGCAGGAACCCGGGAAAGGCTAAACCAGTGTGCATTTCTCCTCATCCTCCTTAAGGATGCTTACATGGAAAGCTTGGGAAAACCCCAATCAAAAAGCAGCAGTGAATGTGTAGAGAATCCTACATTCTAACCCCCAAGTATCCTGCAAATTTCATTTAACATTACAGATCAGAAGACATATTTCCAGGAGATTAAGAATAGACTTCAAATCTATTTTTAGGAGTATTTTAAAAAAAGGCCTTCTTTTTACAGGCCGAGTGGCCTGAGGCACCCAAGTGACCTCCAGGACACTCAGTACTTTTAAGAAGTGAAACAGCAGTCTCTTTCTCCTGGCCTTTTGAACAGATAGAAGAGCCCTACTTTACATTATGTTACAGGGACTGCTCCCTGAACACACTACTCAGTAATTACAACAAGTTGCATTATGTAATTTCCGTGCTACTACAAAAGTTCCTGCTTCATAAAAGCACACTCAGAATGCACCCAAATGGTTACCACGCCTTGTGTCACCACAGCCACACATACCAGCCCATGCTCTCAGATGCAGCAGGTTAAAGAAACATCTGCTGCCACTGTGGCTCATGCCTGTTAGAGAAGAACATATTCCTTACCAATTGCTAATTTGATTCTAAATTTGTACATGGTATTTAGACCCAAACAAATTTCTAAAAACAACCTCCTCTCCCACTTCCAAAGACTATTTTCAGAAAACTTGACATTGCCAACAAGAGGGAAATGTTTAAATAGTAGGAGTGAAGGATATCTTATTTATTGAGCTGTTGTAAACTCACAACCACTTTGCTGTCACTGAAAATTAAAGTGTAAAGAAAAGCAAATGTGAATGGGAAAAAAATTAAATTTTTGAAAAGTTTTTAATATGGAATAAGTCTCATTATTTGGGGAATTTGGTTCCACTTTTTTTGGCTATTTAGCACAAGCACTGTTTAAGTGTTTGCAAGTGCTGTGTTTTTATATCTAAACAAATGAGACTCAAATATATACGAGAAGTGCCCTTATGCCAGGAAGCACAGCACTAACTGTAATGTTAACAAATATTACAGCTGTTATTGATTGCAAATACAAATCAGGACTTCTAAGATTACATTCCTGTAATTCTAATGACTCATAAGAAAGTGAAACTGGCGCAAAGTAACTGAAAGTAGCAGCTGTCTAAAGTGACAAATTTTGCCACAGACGGGCTCTGATAACATCCTGATTCTGCCTTCAAGTGAGATCAGCCAGTAGCTTGTCTCCAGTTGATCCCAAATGGTCTAGTCCACTGATTAAATTAAAAATATCTTTCCTGCCCAACCACAGAACTTTTTACAACACTTAGGATATCGCTCTTCTAGACTCTTCCAGATGCAGTTTGCATTTCTAATATTAAAGAAGAACCATGAGAAACCCAGCTAGAAGCCTCCAGGTTTTGTCTAAACAAGGAGCATATCACTTCTCATAGTGTTTCTAAAAACACCATAAGCACATAAAAAGAAATAATTGCTTCCTGTGAAAAAATATCAAGTTTACTTACGTAACATATCTGTTTTTACAAATCACTTCTATGAAAATATCATGCAGAAACTAAGAATAATATTTAGATACAATTAAATAAATTACTGAGGTTTAACATGATAAATGGTTCCACATCACAATTTTTTCCAGTAGCAAAGTCTAAGGGATTCCTGCCCTATTTCTCACCCAACTGCTTCTACCATTTTGCTAGTTTACTCATCAGTAGTGTTGATGCAACTGTTTGTGAAGCTGCACTCAAAGCCAAAACAAGAAAAAATGACCTCATTTTAGAAAACAACAGTACACTCACTCTTGTTCATAGGTCTAATTTTAGAACCTGTAATTAGAAGGGGAAAAAAACCCAAACATCACAATATTTCAAAGTGCCAGTTAAGAAATCATGAAGGTGAATGTAAAGACTCTTGTTTAACAGTTAAGAGTCAGATCACTTACAAGTGGAAACTCAGAAAGAGAGTTACTGTCAGATAGCCAAAGCTGTCTACATTTCCTTTCAGGGGAAAAAAATAATTTTATTTATATTCCAATTTCCTGTTGGAGACAAAAGAAACTGAAACACAAAGACAGCAAGCTTTGCTGAGTTCCCTTTAGTACCCACCAGTGTAACCTCCACAGGAGACATGCATGCCAGGTACCAGGAGGCTTCCACAGAGAACATTCACATATGAAAAGGAGAGCAGCACGTCTTTCCTTGAAACATTGTCTCACAAGTGGTACATGGAAAACATCCTGCACCCATTTTTTCCTATTCAAGAGTTTCAGAGTTGGACAACAGTGACCAATCACGTAGAACAAGTGTGGTTCATTTCCCCTTCAGTAAAGAAGTTCAAAGCTAACTTCCTGCATTGGCAGCAGGGGTGTCAGAGGCAGCCTCTGCCCCGCATCACTTTCTGCCGAATGACTTTTCAGACCAAGTGCACCGCTTCCTCCCAGACATACAGGTCACTCACTCACTTGCAGAATCAGTGATTTTGCAGACTGGAGAGCAGAATCCAGCACTAATCACTGCCTTCCTCATGGAAATCCTGTACTTCACCTGCTTCACATTACTTAGCTAACACAGTCATGTTGTGCTAAACTCTGGGAGACTTCTTGCTTTTCATAGTAACTTTCACAGGCACAGCTGATGCTGAGACAAAGAATTCTCGAGGCACTTCACAGACTGGAATCATGGCCAAGCATTCAGCACACACCTGGAGGAGTAGACAGCACCCTGCTTTCTTCAGAACTGTTACAGCTGTTGCACTGAAGTCTTCCAGGTCCAGAACATGGCATCAAGAGAGCAGGGAGTTGCCATAATGAAAAAACACAAATACACCTATGTCCTACTGAGAAAAGGCATAATGAGCAGTGTTACACTGCAAATGGGATCTTCATGAGCTCTGCTGAGTTTTCACAAAGGAAAAAAAAATCCACAAAACTTTATTGCAACTAGGTATCAGACTGTTGCCTCAGTCTTTAGTTATTTTAACCAGTCTTACCAAATTCTGAATCCTCCCTCAACATTTGCAATCTTCTGTGGATACTACTTGAAAACTATATCCCTTACTCTTGCAAATTTAACAATGAGTTAGCAGACTTCAAGCACTAGTTGCAGGAGTTTATGAGGCAAACTTGCTGCTTAGCTTTTTAGACTCCTTGAAAGTCAAAACCTTTGCTTTGCATCCAAGAAACTGTCTACTCCAAAGAACAAGTCTGCATCACTCCTATTTTTTCCTCTTATTTTTAAATTTAGGACAACTTCCCTGGTTTTAATGAGTTAATGAGTTTCTCATTAATTTCACCAAATACCTTTACAGAAGAATTCTGTATTAGAAGGGGAAGTATGTATATACAGAATAAATAACATGAAAAGGAAAAAAGAAGTTGAAGCTTCTTATATCACTCCCTACTGCTGAGTTTCCAGGACTGTTTCTTGGAATAAAATGCCTAATAAAAAGCAGTTCTTTAACATTTATGGTAGGAAAAAATAAGAGCAAAGGAAAGATCTTGAAAAGTTTTGAAAAAACCCACCTTAGATGAAATAATTGCTGGCTACACCTGTGTGGCAACCGAGATAAATTCTACATCAATGACATTATTTTCATTGAAGAGAGTACAAGCAGGGAAACGATGACCATAGACAAAATTAGTATTTAAATTGTGTATAGAACTTACTGTCTTGTTTTAACCTAGTAGTTCATCTCCTGAAAAGGTACTGTGGTACTTTCTTCTGTCATTGACTTGCATCTCTATTGTCCCTACTTATTAGTTTTATGTAGCTAATTAAGTAGAAATCAAAATGAGTTTTTGAAATTTGTGCATCGTCAACAGAACTTTTAATTAAAACCTTGTTGCTTCCAAATGTCAACAATGACTAGGCAGTGAGATACTTTTTGTGAGGTTACTCATGTGGGTGGAAGACAAGCTTACCGTGGTAATACTGTTTTTAATAGTCTCTGCTTAAAACAACTGCAAAATTATATGTTACAGTGATGTAAAGAAAAAACATAATCTGTAAAGCTGTGAAGCATGAATCAGAAAGATTCACTTCAGATCCCAAGATGGCAAAGGATTGCTGGAGTGTGCATCTTTTACTTGTATGACATGCAATTAGAATCCACAACTTGCACATTTTTGTTAAAAATGAGAAAGAAACATTCAGCTTCCAAGGCTGGTAGGGATACAAAAAGTCTGATTTGTTTGGAGTGAGTAAGAGGGAAAAAAAACCAGCCAGAGAAAGCATGGCAGGCAGATGCAGAATTGCAATGTGTTTGATCTATTGTGTTTGTGCACTTGAGGTACAAGTGCACAGCTGTCACGCTTCATGTGTTTGACAGCTCACCCCATAAAGCAGTAGCGTCAAACCTCTCCATAAATATCCAGAGTTCACTGCTCCTGATTCACTGGCCAAGAGGATGGCCTTGCTCCCAGGCAGATAATTTAAGGATCATGATGAACAAACTCTTTCCTAATCACAAAATGCAGTATCTTACTCTTTCTAGCAAACACACGTCGCATCTGAGATTAGCCCGATGGCTGAATCATCGCTATCCCCCAACAAAGACCGGACGCTGACGGGGGCAGAAAGACTGCTGATCTGTTGCTCCACGCTTCTTACTGAAATAAAAAGCTTAAGTATTACCATGAATGAAAACACGAACCACGACAGGCAGTGAAATGTTAACACTCTTTATTGTGTGCATTACTGTAGGCTGTGTAGCACTACAGTTGTATGTAAGCAGACATACCTGGACCAGCATGGTGTGCATCCAGGAATCACGCTCCCGCAGCAATCTGTGCGCGCCAGCGGAGCCGCACGGCTCCTGCTGCAGCCTGTCCTGAGCAGGCGGGCCTCAGCTCCGGCCGCCCGTGCAGCCTCGGCCTGCGGGCCCTGAGAGCGCCGGCTCTCATTCACCCCCGTGCTTACGGGGCTATTTCGCAGCTCCGGGACGCCGGCTGGGGGTGCAGCGGGTGCCAGCGCTGCTCGGAGGAGCGGGGAGCCCCTCACGCCGCATCGCCGCACCCCGGGCCCGCCGAGCCCCGCCCGCGGCCCCCGCCGCCGGAGCCACCACCGCACTCAGAGCGCGGAGATTTGAACCGCGCCGGCCGCCGTACGAGGGAGGTGCCACTGCCGCTTCCGCGCGGGGCGCTCCCGGCCGCGCATGGAGGAGCTACCCGTCGTCGTCCTCCTGCTCCTCCTCCTCTCCTTACTGCTTGTCCCGCTGGTGCTCCTGGATAGGAGGCGTCGCGGCCGGCGGACGCCTCCGTTCAGTCTCCTGGTGGTGGCCGGCTCTGGTGAGTGGGGGTTGCCCCGGCGGGAGCGGGTGGCGCAGCAGAGCTGCCACTCCGCGTTCGTGGAACTACGAGTCCCGGCATGCAGCGCGACTCGCGGCCAGCGCGGCGCCGCCGCTCTGCCCTGGTGCATGCCGGGAGTTGTAGTCGCGGTGGCATGTGTCAGGAGCCGGGGCCGGGGCCCCGCCACGGCAGCTCCCGCGGTCCCCCCGGGCCGGGCCAGGTGTCCTCGGGGCCGCCGCCTATTCTTGGGTGTTTTGGTTCTCGATTTGAGTCATTGTTACGTATTTCACCAAAGTCACGCACGAAGGCATCGATAAACTGGTGCAGGACGGACCTGTGCAGCTGCTCGGTCTCCTGACTGAAAATTACTGATGCGGGGCACGGCTTCCCGAAGACTGGCACGCCCCTATCATACGTGGCATTTTGCAATCTACCCAGACCTCGCTGCTGTGATTTACTTACAAGAGTCTCACGTGGATCCGTCAGAGGCAAGAATGTTACCCCACGCTAAAGGGGCTGTACGCATCTGCTACTCCTTGCTACCAGAATTGAAGGGCAATTAAATGTATTTGAAAATTTATTTGAAAATTTGCCATTGACGAATACAGGCCAGCTGTGATTTCAGCACCTCAGTATCCCTTTGGGTTTTGCACACCAACTAATTGAGTAATAATCCCAAGATCTTTCTGCAATCTGAGTTTGACTGGCAGTTTTATAATTCTTCAGGTGATCTTTATTTCCACGAGGGCTGGAAATGTGTGTATTTTCCTTCAGTCCTTTGGAATCTAGTTTGTCCATATTAAAAGAATAGTTCCACTATACATAAGCTTACCAGGTGACATAATACATGTCAGTTAAGATTCATGTAATGTTCAAGCCTATTCTTTGAGACTTTTAAGTAGAAATCTCCCGCTCTTCTGTGAGTGCTCAGGTGATTGTGTTAAAATTTGTGAAACCTTTAACAAACACCACTCAGGAGAAAGTATCTCCAAACATAGTTGAAAAATACGGCATGAAATTGTATGGAAAGGTGGCAAAGTCTAGTGCAATGCTGCAGCATAGCTCTCCTTCTTGCCGGTTGTTCAGCAGCTACGAGTGCTTAACCTGTGCAGCAAAGGTCTCTTGGGAGCCTAGTGACACTGAACAGCAGGAGGTAGTAGGAATACATTTAGTTTACTGTTTCGGTCTGCAACTTCCAGCGGAGCGAAAAGTAACACATCCAGTAAACACTTACATTACGTATTTATGGGTGCGGTTTCGTGTTGGTCTGATCCAGTCCAACAGATAAAAGGTGAGACTGCTCCACTTTACCTATGCGCACAATCTTCCTTCTCCTCCCCTTCCACTCCTACAATATCCCTCTAACGGCTCTTCAGGAATCTCAAATGACAAAAAAAAGAAATGAACCCAGCTCCCGAAAAGCACAGTGTGTACACCCTCCCCTGCTCTCCGGTTTAGTGCCAGTTTAGCTCCGGGACAGAGTGACCCTGCCATTAGAAGGTTGTGAAGGCCCGTTCAAGGGCGGTGCTCAGGGCAGCAGGACTGTGTGTTCTGTCAGCGCCCAGCGGCTGCACTGCTGGGGCTGCCACCGCTGGGGCTGCGGGGTGACACTGCTGGGGCTGCAGGGTGACACTGCTGGGGCTGCCACCGCTGGGGCTGCAGGGTGCCACCGCTGGGGCTGCCGGGTGCCACCGCTGGGGCTGCCACCGCTGGGGCTGCACGGTGACACTGCTGGGGCTGCCACCGCTGGGGCTGCAGGGTGACACTGCTGCCTGGCCGGTTTCGGTTTGATGAGCTGGGGTGGCTCAGCCCCTGCTCTGGCAGGTGGCAGCACTGGGCACAGGGCAGGGTCAGTGGCAGTTCTGCTTCCAAGGTGCAGCTCTGAGCCGGATCCTGTCCAGCTTCATTTTGGCCATCGCACCGTGGGGTGGCCTTTGAGAGCAGACCGCAGTGTGACTCTTTGCCCGGTCGTTCTGCGCCGTGTACGGGACATTAAACATCAGACTCCTGCGTGACCCTGGCTCAGTCCCATTTCCCTGGAAAGCGTCCAGCAAATGTCCATCGCTGCTTCCCTGGGAGCTGAGTTACCTCCATGTTAAACAGTCTCAGCCGTCCTCTAATTAAACTCTTTACTCCCAGAAGATACTCTCTCACTGGTGGTAGCAGTACTAAAATGCTTTAAAATGAAAAGCGACTGATTCAGCTGAAGAAATGGAAAGTTACGAGATTTTTCACATAGTAATTGCAGTTTGTTTTGTTTTACAGGTGGGCACACAACAGAAATCCTGAGGTTACTTAGCTGTTTGTCAGAGTCATACTCTCCTAGACATTATGTTTTGGCAGACTCAGATAAGATGAGTGAAGCTAAAATACGTTCTTTTGAACAGAAAAGGGCTGAAACATTCTCCAAATCTCAGGTAACTTATTAAATGTACTCATGTAAGAAAACTGATCTTAACATGACATTCTAATTCAAGTCAGCTTGGAAGTGATTATTTGAAAGGAAATTTATGTGATCAACAAGTGCATTTGATTTTCTGGCTATTGATGATAACTTGCTCTAAAGTTCAACTAAGGGTGCCATTCTATGCAAACTGGTTCTAAAAGTAAACTAAATAAACACTGCTGATTAGTGGTGTACTAGAGAGACACTGAAAATGCAAAGTAAATATACCTAAAAATAGCAAATGCCATTCTTGCCACCAGTTTTCATTACCACCTTCCTTACTTGCTCTTAAAAGTTTTTACCTCCTGTTTAACATGTTAATCCACTTAAAGCAATGAAAGAATGTAATTGAAGTAAGTAACTGTACAAAGAAGGCTCTCCCTTGCTCAAGTAAAACATGCTGAAAATAAATATCTTTTAATTTTGTAAACCAGCTAGCCATTGAAGTGTTACTTCTAGCTGTAAGAATACTGGGGCAAAAATATTACAGAGGGGATTTTTTTTTTTTTAGTTTGTCATTTCCCTCAGTGACACATAGTATTTCTTTTGAAAGAAATTATATATAAAAATATTTTATCTAAGAAAACCTTGATTTAAATTGTATTGGCTTTGTGTGTTTCTAGACTGTGTCTTGGTTGTATTTTTAAAATAAATTATTAAATGTGCTTAAAAGGGATGCAAGGCCTCTGCATGTCAGTTTTCTGGCTGGTGACCTGAGCAAATGCTGAACTCCTAAAAATCATGAAAAAATCATTAAAATATCTTGTTTATCTTTTTCTCAGATGTTTGCTTGCTGTGTGATTAACAGACAGCAGCGTAACTGCTGACCTGAAGTGTGATCTGACATCCTGTGATATTAGTAGAAAGTATAAGTGGAATAAGTACAATGGAAATGAATGTTTTGACTACAAAAATCTGAAGTCCTTTGAGCAAATAATACAACACGCAGTAAATTAATTATTTGCATGGTGTTGATTTCATATGGTGCACTTCCATTGTCTTCAGCAGTGCTATTGGGACAAAAGACTGTAGGACTCAGTACCAATGATTTTCAGAATAAACCCTTTTAATGTAAGGCAGCTGCTGCTAAGGTGAGCAGCAGGCTCACTAAGGAATGACATGTTTAAGTTTGTTTACCCCAGCTTTCACGTCTCATTGTGCACCAAGGATGGATGTTTAATAAAGTGACCAGGGGTATTTCCTGTTCAGAGAGATCTTGTTTGGTAAATAGCCATTCACAGACATATTCACTTACCTGAAGAATGTCCAACCCTAAATTATTAGATTTCTTAAAGATACATACTTTCAGTATTAAAAGGTTATGTGGTTTTCATAGTTCATTTATTTTTGTTGAGCAGCTTCTCTTTTATAACCCCTCCAATTACTAACAGATCCTGTAGTTATATTTTCCCTCAACATTGAAAGCCAGAGGAACATTTTTGGCTGCATGTGAGTTTGATGTCTGGATAACAGATGCTTATTTTCCTTTGACCATTCTCTTTCTACTGAGCAAAAGTATGTAGAGTGAAAATGAAAGATAAATTTTGGAAAATAAATATCACATGCCTGTAACATATATTTGCTATTTTTCAGAGTGTGCTTTCACACACTCACACACAGTGTGTGTTTTGTTACTGGGGACACTGGAGATCATCAAACATTTAAAAATTATGTCTCAGTAGCTTCTTGAAGCTTTGCATAAATGAAAGGGAGAAGTCTGAGTGCTTCAACACATAGTCATTCCTTTCCTCATCCTGTTAAGAAAGTAGATTTTTCCAGAACTAAGGACCAGATGGAAGACAAATTACAATAATGATGTAGCAGAAAATCAGTGATGTAAGAGAAAATTAAACACCCACACCCTCCACCCCCACCAAATATTTTTCTTTTTGATCTGTGGTCTAGCTCCGTTCTAACAGCTATTCAGGGAGAAGGAAAGAAGGCCAGAATTGAGCATCTGCTTACAAGAAAAAAAATGCTGCACCTCAACCCACTAAGTCGTTTGAAAAAGAAATCAAAAATGCCTCCTATGAAAAGTCTCTGGTCCTGCTATCACTGGCCTCTTTGTTCTCTGTTGCCCCCCACCTGTAACCACAACTGTTCCACATGGATGCCCCCCGAGCTGTTACTCAGGGAACCTTCTATGCTCACAGAGAACCTGTTTCAGCTGCTGTCAGCATACTCTAGCAGCAGGGAGCAACTTAGATTTGCTGACTGAAGAGCATGAATTCCTGTACCCCCATTGGTCATGTCTGAGATGAGCAACCAGATTAACTAACCTTTTCATAAACCTCTTCCTATCCTGTGTTCTTTTCCATTTTATGGTTCATGAGAGGTACTATGCTAAGAAATCTTGTTTCTCATCATGAAAAAGAATTATGTAAACCCAGTTTCTTTGCAAGCATTGCAGTATGTTCAGCTGAGCATATTTTAATAATTCACAGCAGTTGCAGTTTTCCACCAGCTCCTCCTTGCATCCTTGCAAAACAACAATATTAACTAGGTAAAGGACTACATCACTGGTTTTGAAATTACATTACAGACTTGCCAGTTTGGAACATTTGTTTTCAAATTAGAAAAAAAATCTGACTGCATTAAAGATGTAAAGAAAAAAATGCAACAATATGACACCATAGTAGATAGGGGAGAAATCTTTTTCTGGTATCAGACATACTACATACTATGCAGTATTCCAGCAAAATATACAGGATGTACCTTTGTCTGGAACATTGACAGTACTTCATGAGATGAGAGGCCGGGATTACAGAAGCATCTGGCAGTGGCTTTTAAACAAACAAACAACAACAAAACTCCCCAGTTTTGTTTTTTCGTCTTGATATTTAGGAGTTGTTTGATGTGCAGACTGAAGTCCTACCATGACATAGACAGTGATGTGCAAAGTTTCCAGCCTGTTTTTTGAAAAGCATAGATAAAATCAGCTTGACCTTTACTTGAATTCTACAAGTAAATTTCTACTTTGATACTGTTTGGGGTTCCTGCCAAGTTTCGCTGAAATTATTTGGGTTTTTTAATGATGAAGAAAATCACCTACAGTTTTTTTGTCAAATACTCTTTAACACAGTTCTTACCCTGAAGGTCTGTCTGAATAGTTCCAATGAACCCTGGTCTGCCTAAAACCACCTTATCATATCCATATTTCTTGCAGGGCTGAGTGCTACACAAGGGTTTAAACTCCACTTACAGCATTTCTTTTTATCCCCTGAACTCTTCCAAAGCTTTAAGAAACAGAGGCAGTGATAACCTGAAACCTGTTGAATAGGGAGCAGGGGCATGTTTATTTTTCCGTATTCTGTTGTCAGAGTAATGCAGTCAGAGTTTCAACACCTGCAAATAAAATAGAGAATAATCAGTTTGTGACATCTGTTAATGCCTTCCAGTATCACAGATATTAAAGAAACATATCACAATGAAACAGGATAATCTCAGTCAAGAAAATTAATATTCTGCATTTACAAGTGTTGGGGTTTTTTTTTTTATTCTTTCCACCTTATATATTAAAAAAAGTCACAGTTATTGCTATTCAAGACAGATCTGTAGTTTGTATTTACTGTACAGCTTTTGTTAACATCATCTTTCAAGGGCACAAAGCACCAGGACTAAGCTATGACAATTAGCAACGTGCAATTGAAGTAACTGGGCAATTTTCAGTATTTAGAGTTTCTCACATCCAATATAAGTTCTTCCAGAGTGGTAGTGAGCAGATGTCCCATGTGAAGTGAGATAACAACCACTGTCCACATCTCAGCATCACTGAACACTGCACTGCAGCCGCTACATTTGTCTTTCATTGAAACAGTCAAAAATGTCATTGGCATCAGGAGTGCCTTCTGACATAGCAATAACTCTTAGGTGCAGCTCTCTGCATCGAGGTGAAGGCACCTGCGAGGAGGGCAGGCAGCCTAGCAACTGCTCCCTGCTCCCAGGGTTTCAAGACAAAAAGAAAACATCCTTGCTTTATTAATTTGATACCTTTTACACACAGTGAATAATCTTCATTTAGGGAAAGAACAAAGAAAGTTACTTCTGTACCTATTTTTTATTTAATGATAAGATGTTCTTTCCTGTTTCTTTATTTTGAATGTGCATCATGCATATCTTTTGAATACTCCCCGCGTACTCATTTAAAGGATGGCGATATTTGCTTTGACACTTCTAATGGCACTCTGCGGACATTAGCTGAGAAAAGCCGCTGCATTTCCTGCGGTGTGAATGCCCCGGGAGTTTCAGGGGGCCGGAGGCGGCGGAGCGGGTCCGAGCGCCGCTGGTGCCCACGAGGTGCCGCACTCGCCCAACACTCCCGGCACGACTGCTGCGAGCTGAGAGCGGTTCGAAGCAACCTGAGACGGGACTAAACAATAGCTACAGAGTTCTAGTGTTTCTCTGTACTTTATAATTTGCTGTATACTTTTTATACGCAAACGCTTACAAACTAGGCTAAGAAAAATTTAAAAAATGTTGGCACGGACAGATTTAATAAGAAGGAGCCACAACATTCTCAGAAAAGTAACAGCTCCGCTCCTCGCGCTCTTTTCCAGTTCACCCTCGATCGCATTCCCAGAAGCCGTGAGGTTAGACAGTCTTGGATCTCCTCTGTGGTAACAACGCTGTACTCCATACTTTACTCTCTTCCTCTGACCTACAAACGGAAACCAGATTTGGTAGGTAAAGAAAATTTTAATTTATTGAGAACTTGCTAATCCACATCATAAAAGCACTTGGAATATCAACGCATTGCAGACTGCATCTCGTGTATGCTTAGATTTACAATTCACAGGAAAATTATTTTTAATGTTAAATTAAAGATAGCAGCAATACATCAAGAAAGAGAGAACAGGTTGCACTGCTTGTGAATTAGAATAGCAAATACCAGTTTTCCCTCTCAACGTTTGCAAGTAACATCAAAGAGTCACTCCCTTGTTATGCTGGTAGAGCTAGCAAAAACAAGATTGCTGCTTCCTGATAATATCTCTTCAGGATTGCAGCAGCACAAACTATGCCTGAAAGCCTGGTTATCCTGTTGGCTGGACTTGCTTCTAAAATGGTATGACCAGTCTGGCACAGACAGGTTCAGACCAGCACAAATATATACAGATTCAGTTCTTGTGCTTACATGGACTTTTGAGCTACAATGCATATTTATTTAGTCTTTGGCTGACTGACATTAATTATCTCATCTAATGACAAAACGCATCACTGCTGAAGTAGCAACTCCTCAGCACTTTAGCAGCTTTTTCAAGCTGTTCAGAAAACTGCACTCTCATGCTAAGTACATTTATTTAAAAATAATACACACACTTAAGTCAGAAGCATTCAAGATTGTCAGATGGTAGAACTACAATGGAGATATTCAATCAATAAAGTTTTATGTTAACAAAAAAGATAGTGCACTGGTCTCCTAGCTTTAAGTCTTACAATTTTTTTGGAAAAAGTTTGGTTACAGCTGGCTTCTTGCTAGAGTTAAGTTGTCATCTTAAGGAGTCAATAATTGAAACTTAAGGGTTTTTAAAAAGGCATTATTTTAGCAGAAATTCAAATTAATATTTTATGAGGTTCAAAATATTTTAATGAAACATGTAAAAACTAGTGCAGTTACAAGGTATTTTTCATAATTAGTAGTAGCATCTATACACGCACAGAGGATATTTGTAAGGTCACTTTTTTTAAGTCTCTCTGTGAATTGTATGGCTAATTCTAAAGAGGCATTTTTATGATTGTGATATTTTCAGTGTTTAGAGAGGCTGCTGTGAGTAATTTGATCTCATTTGCTTCGAAAGTACTGGTCAGTTCCTGTCAGATCAAAAGCTACTTGCTTGCTGGATTTTTCAAAGCAGTTTCATGTGCAGAACAACAGAAGTAGCTTTTTTTGCAGTTACTATTTTTCAAGCCTATTCTGAAAACTGGAGACGAAACTGGGAGAGGGGAGAAGGTGGCATGCTATTCTCTCTACAGTAATTTTGATTGGGGCAGTGGTAATAGTCAAGTTCATTTACATGAGCAGACAGAAAAATGTGAGTAACGTATTTAGTAATCACTTTGCTACACCACTGTGTTAGGGTAATGTATATTTATTTTTTTACTTATTGCAAAAGAAATTGACTGGAAAAATCTCACTGCGAAGCTTAATATGGGAAGCAGGAAGTTACTAATCCAATTCCATGTTTTCTGTTTACCGAAGGAACTTAAAGTGACAGTGAAATTTACACATAGAATTATTACAAATAGTGTTGGAGTTGATAAAATGTGATAAGCTATCAGAAGACTAAAGTTTTTGAAAAACACTTGCCCTTGTAAAATTAAGGATACATTATAGCAAGGCCTTTGAGCCCTTTGCAGTGTTTAAAGTAACCCCTGTCTCGAAATGAAATCCAAAGAGTCTTTATCCATGGTTAAAGAGCTGGAGGGGAAGGCAACCCCAATTACTTTTTGTCAGGTGCTATTATCAACTACAATAGCAGCTGGCAGAAACATCTCCGGCATTATGGCAAATCATGTACCACTTGAAAGCTGCTGATATACTACTACTTGTGTGCATATCTTAGTTTAAGAATTCTGTAAAATATAATAACTCAGAGAGCTGCAAAGATTTTTAAAACACTTATCCAAGGAGACTGATTCAGGGATTAAAATGCCTCACATTGCCAGTGAAAAGACTGTATGGTATGCGAAGCAACTGGTAGTGTTTAATTGCCTTTCAACAAAAATGTTTGCCGTGAATTGAAACTCACACTACTCCTGGCAAAATGTAATGCTTAGTAATGTAAAGAACTAGAAAGGCTGGGACAAATGCTGGCATTCACAGGAGTCATCTATAACTTCTGGCATGGAAATCAACAACCAAGTTTAGAAACAAGCACAGTATTACATCACGCTGAGAGCTTCATATTTTTAAACAGTAGGGCTTATGGGTGCTGCACATTTTCAGTCTAGACACTAGTTTTGTTTAACTGCAGGAGGGAAAGACAACTTTGAGTTGCTTCTAAGTCATTTGTATGTATGAGTGATCCCCAAATCCTCACACTTGGTTTCAGGCTTGCCAGAAATATGTGTGTGTATGAAGGAATGACTGAAGTCTTCTCTAGGCAGCCAAAAGCTAGAGAAACACAGAAATGTTGCAGTTGTCAAGAAATGCAGGACAAGAGAAGTACTACAAAGAGAGCCCAAAACCATTAGGTGCACAAAGGCAAGATTTGGAACAGATATGCTACTTATGCCAACCTGAGCATACCTGTGGAGTGCAAATAGCTGCAAAGGGGAAACAGCAAAGCCAGCTGCACAGGAGCTACTTGATATGTGCTTTACTTGATGAGCACTGTGTCCCTTTTGTGTCTCACACTGGTCTGGCAAAGCTTCTGGTTTACTTTGCATGAGAAATCAGTTCCATCTAACCCTTCTTCAAGACAATAAGTTCAGAAAGAACTGAACAACTTCCGGGAGATCTTTGTTGTCTTGCAGGACTTGACCCATGCTTGAAGTAGGCCTCCAGAGAGTTTAAGAAATGTAGAAGTTAGCTTAGTTGTTCTGCTTGAGATCATCTTCAGGAGGCCCATATCTGAGTTATGAACATCTACACTATGCAAATTTAAGTCCCTTTAGACATACTAAGCCAAGTAACAATTAAGATGTCAGAAGTGACAATTGGATTGTGTTTCTATAGCCAAGAATTATAGAAATGTAAGTGTCAGAGTGTTTTGCAGGTGAATGTATGGTGGGCAGTTTTTACAACATCTATCTGCCTCAGATAGGCTTCCTATACAGAAGCCTAAAATTCCAGGGAAGGAAAGGCTTGTGCCAGCACACGCTGCCTACACCTACCTTCCCCCAGAAAAGCTTTTAAAACCATTCGTCAGCTGCAGCCAGATTTAGTATGCAGTCTCAAAGACTGCAAATTCTTACCATGAAAACAGGCAGCTGGTCAGAGAAGAGAGACTTTCGTTGTCTTCATTGAGAGAAAGGCTAAGAAGAAACATAAAACCAGAACAAGATGTTATAAGATCTATTACCTAGAAAAGGATGCAAATCCTTCTTATTTACAGAAAATTAGACAAGCTGCACATTATCTTTTTTCCAAAGATAAAGAAAATTACTGCATCTTACATAGATTATTTGATATACAAGTAGGACTAAACTAAAGTTACATCTTTCCTTTAATATGCTTGAAGTCAGTCAGTAGATACAAGTTCAAAGGAAACTGGTCTTCAGTTCTCTTGCTGCTTACAGAACCATTGTCCTTGGGCCAGTTTGCCAACCCTGCCAGCTAGGTTTTCAGGTGATCTAGCCTTTGATCTGGATCATAATTACCCTGGTCATTCTGTCATACCTGAAATCCAGACAGAAAACGAAGGATGTGCACCTACCACACAGCAGAAGTTGCAAAATACTGTATCCAGTCCTTGTTTTCAGCCACAGGTGGGTTATGTAATTGGGTCAGTGATTTGCTATCCTTTAATATAATTAAATTTCACCTAGAACTGTGCAGAAATGCTGCATAAAGCTCCATTCATTAGTAGATTGCACATCCTGGACCCTTAGGACCAGAGTTCTTTTCCTTTTCTGGGGACACTTCTCAACAGTTCCTACTGCCTCAGGGCTCTACAGAGCCTGAAATAAGTAGATATTTTCAGATGACTGCTATTTGGAAAAATCTGGGTTAAATCAGGCAAAGAAGGCGGTCCTCCCACATTAGGGCCTCCTTCCTGTGGGAAGTCTGTAGTAAGTTTACATTTGCACAGCAAGTACATGCTCTGCTGTCTCTCCCTCCCCACCAGCTGTCAGTTGAATGAGTCTCTCGTTTTTAAACTTCTTTCTAGAGGCCTGAAATCTGCACAGCTCATCTTGCTTGTAGCAATCTACCAATTCTTTTATGACTGCACATCCCATCACACATGCCTGGTCCCCTGACTGGTTAAACTGACTGAGGCAGCTTCTGGTTACAGAAGTGTTTGCACAGTAAGCTAAATGAAAAGAGATCATTATTTCATTTAGCTAAGATTTTCCATTCTTTGTGCCCTGCCCAAAATGTCTTAAGTTCATAACACTCTCACAAATTACTGTGACAAATAGTAAGTTATTGTCCCTTATATCACGGTTCTAATTGGAACTTTGTGGAAAGCTACAAACTCCGGGTGGTGGCATTTTTTTCTCTATTCATTTTATAACAAGTGAACTTTGTATAATGCAATATTAGGACTATCTGCTGCATTCTTTCGTACACTGAATCTTTCCCCAGTGTTTATAATTCTTTTGGACAGGATTAACTGTATGTCTGATCTACTATTGTTCTTCTAGGATCAAAACAGTCAAAATAAGCAAGAGTAAGAACACTGAATTAAGACCTTCAGTGACAGAAGTTGTTTCATCTAAAAAAAAAAACAAAGTGAAGGCATCAAAAATTTTTTGTTTTACTTCTCAGTGTTGATGAAAATGAGTCTTATTGACCCCTCCTACCTTGTGTGCTGTGTACAGCTACCCTGCAGCCACGATGCAGAATTACCCTGTGCTGAGCACAGATAAACATCTAAAGCTATTCCAATCAGCTGGTTCAAAGCTGGTTGTAGCTCTGCCCTTTCTGTGACTGCTAATTAGACGTGCCTATAGACACTCCTTTTCAGAGGGAGGACAGAAGTAGCAGTAAAGATGATCTGAGATCTTAGCTTAGATTTAAGGAGGCATTTTTACACGTAAAAGAGTCTTAACTCACCAGCTATCAGGTTCATTAGGAACCTAATGAACACCCTGGTCACACTTCCATGTATGTTATAAAGCATAACAGTCTTGCTGAATCTAACCACTGGTATGCAGATACAGATTGCCAACACCTCTCGGTCTTACACTGTGAAGATATTTCAGGCAGACATTTGATGCACATTCTTGCTATACCAACTTCAGTGATTAGGCAGTAGCTCAAGAGATGTTTTATGTACATTTAAATATCATGTCTAGTTAACCTAAAATACTGCTTTCAAGCTGAAGTTAAACAAATGCCTGATTAATGAAAGACACACTGAGATTTGCAGTTAAAGGCTCGTTTTAGGCCACCATTAGTAACATACATGAGTATATTTGAAAGTCCTTGGATTTAATTTCTCCTTTCAAGTAGAAGCAGGCTACTAGAATAAGCAGTACTTTTTATATGAGGAGATATAAAAATTGTTTGTAAAGAGGCTCTAAAAGGTTGGATGGTATTTCTCATGGTGCCCGAGAGACTGTAGTCAGGTTCAGATTCAGCCAAGGTGACGCTGCTGAAAGCCAGATAGTACCTAGTGTTGTAGCTGGAGATGTAGTTCAGTAACTACCATTTCATTTACTTGGCAAAGGCCTTTTACTGAATTCTTTTATGACCAACTTTTTCATCTACACTAGGTCAAATTTCCTCTACTTCCTCCTAATTTGTCAGCAGCAATAAACCACATACCCACTCCATAGTATTGTAGGTAGGGAGTTAGTTTATTCTCCACCCCGTATCTGCTTTGGTAATCTTGTTCTTTTTTAACCAACCTTCTATCCATCTTCCACAGTTTCTCAAAAGACTCAGTGGTTGTTTTGTTGGTCCCACTGACAGCCTGGGTGTTCATAATATTTTAATAACCAACACCAATGTTTTCACTGACTTGAGCCTTATTACCAGTCTCACAGCTCTCATTTATTATTATTTTTAATTGATCATTATCTGTTTCTCATTTAATGTTTGGCAACTAGGCTGGGAAGTATGCTGATGGAAACTACCACTCCAAAGACCTTTTAATCCCAATGACAGACCTGTCACGTGGCATACAGGGGCAGTTAGGTGAGGTGCCTAAGGTTAGACTCCTTAGAAAAAATTAAAGCCTGCGTGTTTCTTTAGGCATCCAAATGAAGATTCTCAAACCTTCCTTACTAAGCTGTTGCCTAACTTCTGACACTCTTAATGACCCCAGTCATATGTTTTCTTTTCATCAGTAAAGCCCTTGGGCATACCCACAAGCAGACCTGAGCTGTTTTAAGTCTTTACAGTGTCAAATAGCCATATGCATAGTTGAGCTCCCGTGCTCTGCTGAAATCCAGGAGCTAGGAGCTTCCCTCACTACTTTGTATGCTGATGCTGATGCAAATCACATCAGCTGGGCCTCTTCCCTTGTCTCTTGCCCCTGAGGACAATGGGTTGGTTAGTAACTCTGGGTCAGGCCTAGAAGGCAGAAGTGACAATGCCTAATGCTGTTACGATTAAATCTTTACATCTAGTTCCTAGTGGTTTTATAGAAGCTCTCCTTTTCTCCCACTGAAGAATCCACTAGGTAGGATTTTTCTCTCTCTCTGCCCAAACCTTTAGAAAGTGAGAGCTGCATAAAAGGTGATGCTTCCCAATCTATTTCATTCTATGATGAAAGTAATGCTCGGAAACAAATAGAACCCCAGCTGCGTAGTGTACTAATTTAAGTCCTTGCTCTTCCACTTCTCTCTTCCCCACTCTGGCATTCGCTATTCTTATTTATCCTGGTTAGGTAATCTGCCTGTAGGACCACACATGTCTCTGCTTGTTTTGAAGAGCACCTCACTTACTGGGTGTACTGTATGATAACAGCAACAGCTACTGTACCAGTGAGATCCAGAGGTGAACAAGAAAGGTTTTCATGCAATGCTATAACCTACAGCTGCTGACCAGCCCGAACACAAGCTGTTGCTGTAGGACTCTGTAACTACCTTCTTGCACCCCTGATGATTCAAGTGATTTAGACAGTAGAAGATAAAAGTGTACCCAGGTATAATTCAGTTCTACCTTTATTAGCTGATTTACATCAGACTACACAGCTAGTTTTTTGGCATTTTTTTGTCCTGCCTTGCATTCTGCAGGTAAGTTCAAACAGCAAACAGGGTGTGAAGTATTAGCTGGTTTTATATGCAGGTAGTAGAGGAAAGTGAACTGGATAAGATCTTCACTCTTCAAAAAGAATAAACCAGTGGGTAGTTTAATGACCTTTCTATTGTGCAAACAGAACCTGAAATTCTTCTTTCTCCCCATCAATAGCAATAGTAAGGAATTGTTGAAAAAGGTTCCTGCTTTTTTTAAACCGTAAAAAGTATTAACAGTTCTAAGCTAATTTTTCCTCAAAGTTCAAAACTTGAATTTTCAGACATACTAAAGAGCAAGACTAGCAAAAGCTTCCATAAGAACACTCCCTCTCAACATGCTTAAGCATTTGAGTGTGAAGTTTTCAAAATTGTAATATAGTATTAAAACCAAGCAAGTGCTAGTGAGCTCATGAGATGCTGTAATTTACATAGCAGAATACAAATGAATTCATTGCTGATTCTCTCTTCTTGTGCCACAGAAGCAACCACCTCCCCCTATCAAAACAAAAAGCACACAAACAAAAAAAATCATTATTCCTATAACATAGAAACACCGGATGGATTTTTTCCTACATTGTTAAAAAGTAGGTATTGCACAGCAGTTAAAAGTAGCACTTGCACAGACAGAGACCATTCAGTTAACCCAGCTTTGGTCCATTTTGTATCACTCCACTTGCCTTTGCCTCTTTTAGTAGTTGCCTATCGCCACCACCACCACCTCCTATTCCCGTAGTCTTATCTCCAGTTGTTCATCACTGAGGAGGCCCAAGCGGTGTCCTAAAGGTGCTCCAGGAGGTAGCTCCATGCCTCATAAGCAGCACAGTCTTCAGTTCACACATGCACATCCCCCCAGCAGCAAACAGCATTCCCACACCACCATCCTCCTCAACCCCAGGGAGCAGGGCAGTTTTTCTGCTCTTGACCAGGTGACGAAAGGCCAATCTCTGCAGAAGTCATTAAGGAGAACAGCAGATGTTGCCAGTTTCCTATGCAAAGCAAATCACAAATTAGTTTTCCACTTTCCACGAAGTTTAGGGGGACTTACGTTGTCCTTCTTTTGATTGTTGTCATCTGGGAACGTAAGTAGTACTTAAACACTTGTTCTTTAGAAGATAAACAGCAATTGTATGTTTACGGACTTATGAGAAAAACTGCAAGTTTACTGCTTTACTCATTTTTGCTTTGACCAGTGACATTTAATCCCAGTGAAGCTGCAAGCTCTCCTTTCAGTCTTTTCCCTGGTAAATGTCACTCTCCTACAGTGCTGCATTCACCAACTCTGAAGTAGCTTTTATCAGCAGTGGTGCCGTGTGCCAGTGTTCCCAGCAGTTTCCAGACTGCTGGCTTAGCTTATTTTCTTTCAACTGTGGAAAATATCTGAAACACAAAGGCAAGAACTATTCCATTTTTATATAAAAATGATTAATAGGAAATTAGATTTATAGAGTTGCTGAAGGTAAATGTATTCTGATCCTTTACTTTTAAACCTCCATTAATATACAGCGTGATTAGTTTATTGTACTGTTTAGAGTTTGGTTAGATTTAATTGGCAGAGAATTTTAGTATGTAGGACTTAGTTTATAGACTTAGCTGTGAGCCCAGGCAGCCAGTGAGCCAATTTAACAGTGAGATGAACATTTCCTTGCATTAGAGGTGCATATAAATGGTGTAGAGAGACCTGTAGCACTGGCCTCTGGAATGATCCCTTACAGCGTCTTGGCAACGGAGTCGGAACCCCCAGTGACCACGAAAGTTCTTGGACAATTGCAGCTCAAGACGTCACAAAAGTGACACAAAAATTGTCTTTGGCCCCTTCTTTCCCCCTTTCTGCTGCCTCATTAAGGAAGGCTGAACTCAGAGATTTTTGGAGACGTATCTCATGCAACACAAATATTCTACAGGCAGCCTTGTAGCTAAAGCAAATAGATACTGAGGGCAATAGATAATTGTAAATAGATACTTGAGGGAAACACCCTCAATAGCTGCTTGACCTTGTAGAGGCCCTGGTCCTTTCTTGTCCAGTAGATGCCTGCCTCTTCCCTGCAGCGTACTGATGATTGGCGTGGGGTTCACTGGGAGATACTGGTATTCTGCTGGCAGGGAACAGCAAAAGCCTTGGTCTTTTCAAGGTGTGTGACATCAATCATTCTCCAAAATTTACTTTGAATGGTGTTTTGAAATTCACTAGTAGGACTGCTCATCTTTAAGGAAGGCTGTCGATGATTCTGTTCCTTTCCACCGTCCTTTCCAGTTTGTGTGCTGACAGCAGCATTTCTAGCTTACGCATTTCCAGATGATTCCTTTTCTTTATAATGTACATATCTGTTTTCTCAGAAGTTTCCCCTGCATTCCTTGAAGAGAATATGATGTTGGACTCCAAGTAGGAGGCCCGCTGGTCTGCCTTCCTGCTGGCAGTGTAAGAGGGCGTGAGTAGGACTGGTCAGACCAGATTTTTGGAGGGGAATTGCCACTGCAATCGCAACTGCACCAGTTCTAGGTAGGACATGTCTGTAAGCACGCACTGAAGGTTAACTGAAGGTTAATCTTTAGTTCTGTTTTACAGATCCCAGCCACCAGTTCAGACAGGGATCTATTTGTGGGCTTCAGCAGGTTTTTAACAGTCTCTTTCAGGGGCCAGTACCTAAGTCCAAGCATTTTGGGATAGGAACATCTATAATCAGAGAATTATAGGAGCGTTTTGCATACAGAAATCCTATAGAGCCACATCTGCTTTATCTTGCTTGAACTCATATATGTGGAAGGGGAAAGAGCAGAGGACATGAGTTATGATCAGATCATGGTTTTTTAAAGATGCCATAACTTTCCTGATCCTTTTTCCTGCATGCAAGTACTTTTCCATGAATCAAAGGGCATCTGAGAAGCAGCTTACAAACAGTCAGTAGAAAGTGTAAACTGAGTGCATCGTATCAAAACCTGGCTATAGGAGAGGTATTTTGATTTTAATTTTGATTGTTGCCTTTCTGTTATGTACCTCAGCAAAGTAACACCAGCAGCTCAGTGTGGCCTTTAGAGCTATATAGAGGTTCACAAATAGACCCATTTACTGTTACTTCATTACATGATCTTTTGTGAGTACACTGAGTTTGGAATTCATTGTGGCAATTACCTCCGTGTGTGCAGCTAGACACAAGAATACCAGATGTCAAGCTTAATAAAGGGGAGAAGTAGGATGAAGTGTATGGCTTGATAAAGGCCATGATTGTAAAAATCCAGCTTTTTGTAAAACCTGTTCTACAGTTCTCAACTTCTGGGCTCGGTAGAATGTTAGGATGGTTACCTGACCTAAATCATATCCATAGCTGGTATTTTTTTGTGTCAGACTGTGGAAAGTAAGGGACCAGTTTTTGAGCTTTCATGGTAGATGGAGGTTAAAAGAGTGAAGAGCCATTCAAGAAGGAAGACAGCTGGAAGGGTGCCTGAGAACAGGGATACAAAGAGAGATGAACACCAGTGATCACAGAGAAGACTAGGGGAGAGAGGACTGGGTAGAGTACAGAGAAATTGATGGAAAACGATGGCACTGAGGAAAGGACAGGAGAGAGGATGGCAATAGAACAGAGAAGGGGATGGGGAGCAGTGAAGATAAGACAATATGTGTACTCCAGGTAGCTCTACTAAAGGAACAGGAAAGTGGAGTTACTGTTCAGCAGCAGTGCACATTTTTGTCTGTTCACCTAAAGCTGAATTTTGAATAGGAAATCAGTAGTTAGACTGTATATTCAACTCACAAATACAGTAAGTACTAAATAATTTATTGGGGCTTTAGGTGCTTCTTATGCACTTGTCTGAAACAGCCCAGCTTCTGCAGCAATGCCTGGTGGGTTTTGCCTGCAGACACAGGAGAACACGTTGTTTCCTATGCCTTTATTTTCACTACAGTAACAAATGTTATTACAAATAGAGATACCTAAACATGCCTTAAGTTACATGCCAGTAGCCATGTACCAGTATGGCAGTCAACATTGATGGAAATTAATCAAACTCTCCAGGAAATATGGCAAAATGCATCATTTAGTTCACAGGTATGGAAAAGTTTCTTTGAAATGCAGAAAGGCAGCCTGTGTGGTTGGTTTATGTCTTTACTTACCAAGGCAAATGTATAAAAAACAGATCTTCATTCTCAGTAGACTGTAGAGTAGGATTTAAAGTCCCAGCTTGGATGTGCTTGAAATCAGGTTCAGCAGGAGGTTTGAAACCACAGTATATTACTCCGATTTCACAATTCTAGGATGCAAAGATGAGGTGTTCAGCTTCTTAGCTATATAATACAAAAATAATACAAAATAAGTTTCAAATTCAAGTATCTGTGGGTGTTGATAGCCTAAAATTTCAAGATTAGAACTACATACAGCATGTTACTTGTAAGGGACTTTGAGAAAACATCAGCAAAGTCTTGCATTAATAAATGGTTCAGTTAAGATCAACAAAAAAATCAGAACATTTTTAGAAACAGTATTACAGTCTGTTGATTCTGGTCAGAAAACACATCATTGCAGTCATTACATCCCCAAGCTGGATTTCTGGGGCTATGATCAAGGCAAAGTATAGGTGAGAGACATTGGAACTCTGTAGCACCAAAGCTGTTGCTGCTTTTATCTGAGGCAAGGTACTGCTAACCAGTTCATCAGTGAGATCTTGCCATGAAGCAGGAAAGGAAATGTTCTGAACTCATTGTTACAGCCCTGAAGCAGAAACTCAGATTTTTCCACCCCACCGGTATAATATCTTTCACAAGCTGGTGAACTTGGAACAAAAAAATGTGAGTTTATGCAGTATAGGGCCATGATTTTATAAAAGAACTCTTTCTTTCCATGTAACCCCAGCTGCGCAGAAAAGTGCTGATTACATGGTAGTATTTAAGTTTAGTAAGAAATTTCTTGCCTGAAATCAATTTTGATACCAAGTGGAGTGCCTAATATACCCTGATTTAAATCTTTTACTTTTAAGCAATCTGGTTTTCAGTTGAACAATGTCTAAAATTAAAAGAGTACTTTCTTTTACTGTTAACATTTATAAGTGAATTTGAGATCCTCTGCTCAAAGACATGACATGTTTTTACCACACCACCTTCCTTCTGTGTGCTTGGAACTGTCTCCTAGTGTTTATTAAAAATAAAAAATAAAATCTAGTCACACCTATCAGCTAATAGATTCTTGTGAAGGTCCTAATTCATCAGCACATTTTTTATGAACTCTTTAAGTGTTTTGCTGACTTAAGCCAAGGTTCAAGAGGTTTATAACTGGATCCCAGGTTTAATCCTAATTAAATTTCTTTGGCTTTATTATGTGCACAGATTTCATGACTGATACAACACAAAGCTGTGACTAAGAGTGGAACCTGTTTTGGTTATATACCCATGAGTCAAGGAATTGTAAACTTTTCCTTCATAGAAATAACTGTGCCATCTCAGAGGTCTTTTCCTACTTCATGATATTTAAAGAAATATGGTATTTTTGACAGCTACTTTGAAATAATGTGTTTTGTTTGCCCCCCCTATTTTTTCATATTCACCTGCCTTTTCTGGTTTTTTTAAAATATCTTTTGAAATAATTTTTTTGTGTAAATATAATGTTAGATGAATATACACACTTCTAATTCTTTACTGTATGAAAAGACTCGTTACTTACTTTTGTAATGTGTTTTGTCTCTTTTAGATATTGTGCAATGGACCAGGAACATGTGTTCCTGTCTGTTTATCTGCTCTTCTTCTTGGCCTTCTACGAATAAAGAGAACAATCATTGTGTATGTAGAGAGCATCTGCCGTGTAGAAACTTTATCCCTGTCTGGAAAGATTCTTTACTACTTTTCAGATTATTTCATTGTTCAGTGGCCTGATCTAAAGAAAAAATATCCCAAGTCAGTATATCTTGGTCGAATAGTGTAACAACAGAAGACAAGCTAAGCTTTACCTGAAATAGACTCTGCAAGCTCCTCACTGGCATTCCTGTAGTAATTTATTTTCAAGAATTCCTGTTAAGAAATTATGCTGGTACTGAAAAATGAGACATAAAGATTTCTCTACATTTAAGTAAAAATTTTGTGTAGTTGTATTTATTGCTATCATGTGGGTTGGTTCGCCAATAACCCGTAATGGCTCTAAGTCTATGCTGTCTCTGTTTTCATCTCGTTTTCCTGCTATGTGAATGGTAATTTTTGTCTACAAATAAATATGGGAATTTGTATGAATGTAACATTTCCTGTAAGGAAACTTTGTGTCATTTTTAAAATTGTAAGCAACAAAGTCTTTTTCTAGCACAACAGGCTTTATTTCCTTTAAGCTAGCAGTGAAGTCCCTTGTGAATCCTTAGAGTATAAAGGAAACAGTTATATTAAGTTGGCTTCATGACAGTTTGTACTTTACAGTCTTCCAAAACACCCAGAGCATTAAACCAGTATCATTTTTCCTCTGGTCTTGTCATAGCTGTCCTTATAATCTGTTGTGCACCTTTTGAAGATTGTTGCTCACTTCTTAAGATAAATAAAAAGGTGACAAGTGTCATGCCACAGGCACAGTACGTACCCATTTAAGAAGACTTTCTTCAAAGCTTATGTACAAAAAGCCTTACCGAATCTACATCAAGCAGAGGAAAGCTGTCAGCTGGGGAAATTGAAGTGGTTTAAGCTCTAAAATAGAGAAAAAAAAAATCGATAATAAGGGAAGGAACAGAGTTTCCCTCTTTTCCTGATGCAGTGAATTTGACTTTCAGTATATCCTGTTTTCTCATTTTAAGCACCTCACTTTCAACAGTACAATATACACTTAAGCCTTTGCCATGAAAAATGGTATCCCATACATTGGAACAACTTTTTTAAAAGGTATTTGGTTGGCAGTAAGTGTGTGAAAGCATACTGCAGCATTTCACATTCATCTGGCAAAATGTAATTCTACAACTGTCCCACCTAAAAAGCAATATAAACACATCTGTCATCTGTACACACACAGAGCTATGTGGCTGGCTACAGAAACATAAACAAAGAAAAAAAGCTCAGAGAGGAGTGGAAACGCCCTCCAGAGCGCACAGCCTGACTGGTGAAGCCAGGAGCAGCTCCTCACGCTGCCGCAGGAGGAGACTCTCTCGGAAGGCTTTTCCTCTGCGTCAGATGTCAAAACACTGCGGCAGCTATTCTGGTGGGGAATGGGGGGTGGAATTTAGCTCGTCAGAAACAATGGTTCCTGCTGTTAGGAAACAAGGGTCCAGAGGAATAGGCTGCTTTATGCAGAAAATCATTAGAAATCATCAGAAAACATTGTGCAGAAAACCACTGTCACGATACTGCAAGGCCGTGTGGGGGCCTGTGGGGAAGCCAGCTGTTATAACCTGTCCAACAGGCTTAATAATCCTCAGCATAAGTAGAGTCCCTTGATGTGGTCACATGTCAGTTCAGAACAGGGAGTTTTTGTGGGTTTGAACCAAGATTATGTCTGAAATTAAAGAGCAGTTAATAGGTTAAGGCTATGTGAGAAGGACTTGGTGGAGCACATACTGAGGTCCTTGAAAATGACTTGGTTGAAGTAAATCTGATACGTTCAAGGGCTTTTTTCCCCTGAAACGGAGTGAGGACTATCTTATCATGACTTTCTGCACAGTTGCAGATAGTTGGAGATACACTGGACTTTATTATGGCTAATGGTAGTTTATTTTAGATCAGTGCTTTCTCTCCTGAATCTTGCCTTCTGCTTTACAGGGGAACTAGAGCAGAGGGGAAGAGGACAGAGGCAGCCTCTTCCTCTGCTCTGAGTAAGGGGCGACAGCACAGGATCAGTGCCCTGGGGTTTAGAGAAGCCTGAGAAGAGCAAGGCAGTGAATGCTGCCATTCGTGCAGCACACCCCGTGCCTGAAGAGCCCCAGGCCAGCCGTGAGGGCCTGCCCTGCCTCATCACGAGCACAGCCGGGCCCTGTGCTGCTTGTTCCGAGCAGAGCAGGGGGCAGCCCGTCCTCGTCCTGCTCGGGATTTATACCTCAGTGAAAGCATCTCAGCTGCTCTGTCACTCCCTCAGAGCCCTGCCCAGGGCAGGATTTGGGGTTTTGGTGTGCTTCCCAACTGCGGGTTCATAAACTTTGTGACTCTGCCTTTGAACACTGTGGAGTTCCACGAATTTTCTTTCACCTGTCACCTGCATGGCAATGACTACTGCTAAAAGAAAGAACTTGCCTGTTCAGACTTGTAACCTCCCATGTAAACACTCTGAAGGTAACAGTAGATTTCTTCACAAGAAGCTGACCTGAAAAACTGAATTGCTCCAGGCCATCTGATGTGGAGGAGTCTCATTTTCAAGGATTTGGGAAGACTTTTCCCACTTCTCTTCACTGCCAGCCTTCTGGGGGAGCAAAGTCAAAAGTATCTCAGCCTGTGTTCCCCAACCAGCATGTTCTTTACTCTGGTAAACCTGGGAAACACAGGTTAAAATAGCACATATAAAGTGATTTTTAATTCAGATTGTTGGCTATGAGGGTGTGGGATGGTACCCATTCCCTGGTACTGCTATTTCCCATACTGGCTCAAGTGCCTACTTGAGTTAAGGGCGTTTACTTTTCGGCAGTTTATAATTAGTTCCAGCAAGTGAAAACTTGGATTAGAAATGACCCAGAAGTCTGTAGAGTTGAAGCAGGGAGAACTGCTCTGGAGAGCTCAGAAATGGGAAGATCACAGCCTAACTGACCAAAGCCTTCAACAAAACACTGCATCACAGCCATAGGAGGTAGTTCAGAAAAAAAGACTTCTGGCTCAAATTCTCTTAAAGGAAGTTTTGTTATCAACCAGTATGACTTTTCCTTGAAAAGATTATCTCAAATAACTGCTAGTTCTCTCCAAAAGCACGGTGGAGCCGAAGTAAACTAGCATTTTGTTATTGAGAAGCTCTTTCTTATCTTTTGTTTTTAGAAAGTGGGTACGACCAAACAGTCTATTGTTCTAGGGGAAAGCTGCATTCTTCCTCTCCCAGCACAGAACAGAAAACAGCCCTCCCAGGGTCCAGCCAAAGACTTAAAGGTCGCTGGCTGGATTCCTTAAGTTTAGATTCTTGGGCTTTGCTATGTCTCATTTTTTCTCTTAAATATTAATATTATGGCAAACACATTTGCATTACAAACAAGGAATGTTTGATATGAAATACATTACCTCTTTTTCTCCATTCCAAAAGAGGAAACCATAATACCTTATAGATTTAAAGAAAAATGAGGAAGAAATATATTCTTAAAATATATGAAAACAAATATGACTTTATGGAAATATCATCATCAAAATTGGCAAAGATTTTCAAAGAGAGCAGAAGGCATCCAGAAATTCTTTCCCTGAGTCCTAGCATGGAAGCCAAATTCTAAATGAGTTTTAGTTATCAGATTGTTTTATCTAGATATGCATTAGCTGACAAATATTAAATATTCAGAGTTGCTTCTCTTTTGACTTGGTTGTCTCCTACTGGAGAGTAGATAATGTACATTTAAAACCAGGTTAATTTTATTTTAAAAAAGGAGGAAGGGAAGGTAAAAGAGGAGCACCAGTTAGAATGTAATAAAATAGCTGTAGAAGCAAAAGGTTGACTCTTGATAAAAACAGCTTAAGAGATTATTTCCATGTTATACCAGAAGAAAGCTAAACAGACTGATCTGAAAGCTAAACAGACGGATCTACTTTCAGCCAATGGTTCAAATTTTTACGACTCAGCCGTGACCATTCCAATGAAGTTATGCTGTTCTATTTTGCAAGACATTAAAGATTTCTGGGAACGGTAGTCAAAGTCTCGAAAACAACTTCTGAAGTTGTACTCACACAATTCTTCAGACACCTGTTTTTCCAAGCAAAAACACCCTGTCATCACATAGGACAGTTAATGCCTTGAAACAAAAGACTGCTGTATACAAATAGCGCATCGATAATTTTAAACATACAAATGCAAGTCATGTTTGTAAAGCAGAAAGATCCTCTTAAATCTGTCCAAGGGGCCCCAGAGCATATCCAGACCACCTTTTCCATCCTCATTTTCACCTCCGAATGAGCTTATCAGTGTGCCTTAGCCATGAGCAGTCACAGACTGCGTCCAAGCAGCAGCCAGTTTCCCTGGGACAGGAGAGAAAGTAGGGTGCCTGTGGGGAAGAGCAGCTCGGAGGGGTTAGAGAGCAGCTCTAAGCCTTTACTTTAGTGCCAAATGGCACCATCCAACTGAAGACATTTTTGCCCCACACTTCAGTCCTGGGCAAAAAGCACAAAAGACTCGCTGACACCATTTCTTTCTAGCAACTGTGTCTCTTACATCTTCTTAATGGAAGTGAAGGGTTCTAACAGACCCTTGGTAGATGTCTCCATGGTTGTTCAAACACATTGCATACGCAGTGCTTGTGTCTCCCTTCCAATCATGTTTATGTTGCTTTTCCCCCTTCTGATCACGTCTGAAACCAAGTCACTGTGCTGGGCTGTGGAGTTACTGCCACAGACACAAGCTGCTGACCTGAGAACAGCTTTAGTTCTCTAAAGGAACTTCTGCTGTCCCAACAGGAGGCACTGGGAATGAACGTAAGCATACAAGGACTGTAGCCATGGCAATCCCACTTTGTTTCTGGTAGCTGGTGCACTTAGTAAAACCCTGACACAGATGACTACTAGGTCATGCATGTCGTGAATGCTGAAGCTTTAAAAAGTCACTTTCAAAAATTTGATTTATAACTTAACTGTGCAATTCAGAAACACATTTTCATCTAACATTAGCTATTTTAAGACTATAGCAGGTTTAAGCAGTAAAATTCTCTTAATAAATATTTTCTACAACAGATTGTGATACCCCTTTTAACATTGTATAGATCAGTGGAAACTGCATTCACATTGTCCCTGAGTGCATTTCACGTATTAGCTTGGACACAGGTAGAGTCTTCTGTACCAGTCAAGCAAGGAACATCAACAACCATACATAAGAGCTTTGATCCTGGGGTGTGTGTCAGACTTAGCAGCATTAGGAGTAGACCATACAACCCTACTCTATATTTCAGGGCTGGCTTCAGGAAACTAGTTCACATAGGTAATTATGAGCTGGTTGTTGACTTTAGTGTTTAGGACAAATGATCCCTAGGACATTAGTTTTTGAGTTTTACTTCAGCAAAACTAGTCTTGGCTAATTTATTAGTGAATGAAGGACAGCTTACATGCTATGAACACACAATGATCACTTAACTGAAGCTCATGTGATTGGCCACAAAGTTGGTGGGAGGATGGTGTCTGTATTATGGGACAGAAAACCAAAAAAAGCAGAGCGCTGGCACCAATGTGCAAGGGGTTTGAGGAAGCTGCCTGGCCCTCTGTCAGTACTCTGAAATGCCTCTCCTTTGGCTGGCCCGTGCTGGCACCACGTGCTGAGCCAATAAACTCCTGCTTGTTCCAGGAGCTGGGTGAGGATCTAGCAAAGTAAGCATTGAGCCCCTCGGGTTGCTCACAGCACAAACTGAGCCCTAGAACTTTCTGAAACTTGAATTTGACTTTTTCCAAAGACCATACTTCCTGATAGCGTTGTGGTAGTTTCATGACCAGTGTTGTTGAAATCAACAGGGAGTACTGAGAGGCAGAGGTCATCTTGCATAAGGTGCTTGGTAAGGGACAGGATTTTGCAGAAGAATTCAAGAAAACCAGTAGCTCTCACAGTAACAGCTTTGGACATTTTTCCTCTGCATTGCTGTTTCATGCTGCAATGGCAGTGGAGAAGGAAATGAAAGTGGCATATGATACATGAAGATGGACCTTTGTTGACATACTTATTTAAACTCAGGTCACTATTCCGCAGAGTGTAAAATCTCCCATTTAGAATTTCTTGTATCTATTTTACTTTCTTGCCCAAAAATTTTTAACATATTTTATAATCCGGTTCATTAACTAGTTGGAAATACACATGCAACAGAAATAAGCAATCTCACATTTAGCTGTGCCAGGGATAGGCTTTAACCATGCATGGTTCTATAAAAAGATGCATTTGTTGACTGATAATGTGAGTTTTACATATACCTTGTGTTATCTTTGTGTGTACCCGAGGAACAAAGCTAAACAAGATGTTTGATGTGTTTGTTATTCTCTAACAAGAAACAGAGTAGGGATAATAATGTTTACCAGACAAAAATGGGGGAAATGAGGATCTCTCTGAGGAATATTTAATGTTTAAAAAAACTTATAACACTTTATCAATTAAGATAATATGCATATTAAATAATTATATTGTAAATAGATGAATTAATGAATGGTAGGACAGACACTAGTCCACTGTACCACCCAGAACATTTCATTTGTAGTTTGGAGTGCCTTTTTTTTTCTTTTTTTTTGAGGAAGTGTGTTGGGGGTGTGGGTGTTTTTAATACAAAAATCAGGTATTGATGACTATGCTCTGAGATGACCTGGACTGCACCAGGTTTAGACAAGTGCTCAAAGAGATTTTGTATAAACTTCAGAAGAAGAGAAAGAGAATGTTCTTAGATGGATTAAATTGTCCTTGCACTATGCAGCAAATAATTTTTAAAGGAGTCCATAACAAAGTTATTGTGTTTTCTTAATATTGAGATTTAAGCAGTATTTTAGACCTTACAGTGAAATTGCTGTGCATAATCCTACCCCTTCCACGCATCGGTGCACAGGAGGTTCTTAAAATCAAAAAACCCTCTACTTGGTTTAAGAAAGAGTGGATATTTGTAATGCTATATCAACAGTCAGATCTGCTCAGTTAGCATTACTGTAAATTCTACTTTCAGCTGCCAGTAGCTTGGCAATTAGAGTTTCCTGCTTTATTGTTAAATGCTGCAATTGAACTCTGCTGCTTTTCATTTGTGATCCAGCTTGGGATGTCAGCTGACACTGAAATGAATGTCCTAACCTCCAAATCAGTGGCTTAAAGGATATCTCCCCAACATTCACTGCCAAGATGAAATCCAGAAATTATTATTCAGCAGCAGTAAACAGGGCCTGTTTTTGTAGGCACCCATTTGTAAAAAAGCAAGCATGACAGCTGGGAATTACATTTAAATGTGCTTTTAATATCCACTCTGAAAAGCAGAATATTAAAAGTAATGTAGCTGTATTTGTAAAGAAGCACTTAAGTGATATCTTAGCAGCTCTGCATTAATACTTGTAATAATTCCTTTGAAAAGTAATTTCATAACAGGGTACACTAAGTCAGATTTTTCAGTGGAGTTAAATACAAAATAAATACCTTCAAAAATTATTGGTGGAAGGATCTCCACTCTTCTGTTACTTCCAGATAGAAGATGACCACTGACAAGCAAAGGTGATTATCTCAGAGCACATCCCAATTCTAAACGTATTTTTTGTTAAATTCCAGACTAGAGATAATTCATGAAAATCTTCATCTAACTTTTTCTTTGAATAACACCGGGGGTAGAATAGGAAGGCTGAGGAAATACAGAGAGCGCTGCTTCCATGTAAAGTATTACTTTGGAAAGATTGAACAGGTAATTCTGAGAGGAAAGCAATTATTACTGCTGCCTTGCTCCCCTAACACACCTCCCACCCCCACCAAGTTCTTTCAGGTTGATTGAAGAATCAGAATCTATGACAAAGCAATTAATGTTTTATACTGGTTAGATGGAATTTACACAGTTCAGCGCTGTGCTGTGATGCAATGAACATTTCTAGATGCTCGTTTGCCAAGCTTTTCCTCTAAAGAAAGTTCATTATAGACCACAGATACAACTTTATTTTGTATCTGTTTACTTACAGCTTTAACCTCCATGACCAGAATTTTCCTTTGTGTTTACAAGTAAACATTACCAGTACTTTCTACTCCATCCCACAGCCCCTTTTGGAGATGGCTCAACACATGTGGGAACTGCAGATACAGAACTGAACCATCCCAGTATTTCATTTATTACTGAGTGAGCACACCTAACACGCACCAAGTACATCATATTGATATCACTGAGTTTCAAAAAATAGGTATTACTTGCATTAAAATGCAAGCAAATAATTATTTTAAATATTAAACCTTTGCTTCAGTTTAGGAGAAAAAAAAAAAAGAAAAAGAAGGGAAAAAAGTACTTCCCCGTAGCACCAAAAAAAAACCCCAAACCATCAGAAAAACCCCACACTCAACATCTTCTGGAAATTCTGAAGTTTTGCGGGCTGCAATGTGAGCAGAAAATAGACAAGATTAATGATCTGGGATAAAGTGGCTAAAAACCTCAGCATTCTGCATTCTGGTACAGTCTCAGTTATCTGAGCATCAGCTATTCCTAATTCCCTTCTCTCCCCCAAGTCTGAATCACATCCTCTGACATGTACTGAAGTACATTAACAGTGACATGGATTATTTGAAACCTCTCTTATTCAAACAGATTTGGGACCCAAACCCTTGTAATAACTGAGTTTCCATGCCATGGTAGCCAGCCTCTGGCTAAATGCCACTGTATCTCAGCCACTCACTCGTGTGCAACACTCAGCACTCTTCGCTTCTTTGCACCATTCCTGCCCCAGATAACCCAATAAAGCACTCCGATGATCACTTGCTGTGTATTGTTCTGCTCTTGAAATTATTTTAATTTCTAAGTATAGCTTTATCATGAGGTTTCACTGAAGGATAATGAGCTAAAGTTAACAGGCAAAAACCAGTATGTTTTCTCGAGCTTGTAAGAATACCATGTCAGAGGTGGAAAATATTTCTGACGAGGAATTAGTCTCATTTAGAAAATACTGCCTAGATAATCAAAATTGGAAGAAGACACTGAATTAGGCAGCAAGGAGAAGGGGTTTATTCCTTTTTTCTATATTAATATTTTGATTATTAAGACCGGATTATTATTACTGGATAATTAACCAGCCTTTTAAAATATCAGCACTGCTCAGGAATAGTCTTGTTCCAATAAGTGAGCATGAAGACTTTAACCATCAAATAACTGGTCTGTTCACAGGTCAATTGTTGTAATTATTTTGTGTTTGGCATCCAAATAAATAAATTTGAATAATGAAACATGAAATTGCATGAAAAAAGTTTTGAATACTATTTTGAATCAATTCTCTTGTGAGGTTATTATTGGGGAACACAATGGAGAATGAAGAAAAAAATTGGTGTTAACACATCAGGCCTTGAAAGACGTAAATTTGTCCCGACCTGTTAAGAGCTGCCCTGAAATGAAAGCAAGGAGGACATGCTCAAGGGGCATAAAAATCAAGTTTGGAGGTCCAGGAAGGGAGATAAAGTGTTGAAATCAATCTCAGATCATGCAGAGCAGGCTTCAGCCAAATAGTAAATTTAATAACTTCTTCTGCATCCTGGAGAGACAGAAACTGCTTCTTCAAAATATATATGTGAAAATTTATATTTTGTATGTATATGTGGAAAGTTAAAGCGGTAGCTAGAAGCCAAGAATTATAGAAGCACAAAATACCACAAAGTTACAGTTTTCTCCCTTCCTCTGATTCCCTTGTAGAGTTATCCCCTCCGAAGGAGCAGGTGAAACTGACTCATGAAGCTTCATAGAAAATAAGGAAAGTTTCAGGCTTCAAAGTCATTCTGCATTAGAATTAACCTGTTGCATCATTAACTTTTGCATCCATTCAGAGTTTAAGAGTGGAACACTTCCTTAATATTCCGTGTTTATAATTTTGAGGCGGGCGGGCAGCAGCCCCTTCTCATCAGGGCAGAGGTGCCCGTGGCTCGGGGCGCTCCCTCGGCTCCCGGAGCAGCGGTTCCTGGGAAGCTGCGAACAGCAGCAGCTCATGCAAAGACCACTTGGCCTTTCCCTCTGTCATTACCGAACTGCAGTTCAAATACAGTTGTGGCAGTGGGTGTGTGCGTGCTCATCCTCTGTGGCTCATTCCTCTGCCTCGGGGGGAAAAATTCTGGTGTGAGCTGGTTGGTTGGTCCCAGCCTTGGCTCATCCAGGGCTGCCAAGGAAGTGGCCCGGTGAACTCCAGGAGCTACAGTGTGACTGATGGGAAGTTTTAAGAATAGCCATCAGAAGCAAATTAATTAAGAAGGAAAAGGCCACCCTTTTAAGAGGTCTAGCGTTTACAAGTGGCACAAAGATACAGTGCCAAGTTATTTTCCTACCAAAGTCTGCCTTAAGTTGAGATACAAGAGCTGAGTTGTTTTTTTTCTTCACACACATGAGATAGAACAAAGAATAAAGACACACAAAGTCTTGTCTTCCTCGCAAGGAGCAGTTCTGGTAGCACATGCTGTCCCTGCAGGCATTTCCTTTTGTTGTAGGTAAACGTCACTGTGAAATAAAACTGATGGCTGTTAACACGGAGTCAAACACTTCAGCACCTGCTTGCTGGTGACAGTCTGGCTGCAAGTGCTTAGGTCCTACTGATGGAGAAGTGAAGCCATCAAACGAGAAGGAGAAAGAGCACTCTCACCCACCTGCTGCACGCCAACAGGCTGCTGTTCCTGTGCTTGAGGAGCAGAACTGTAAAATATGCCAGGCATTCTGATTGCACAGCAAGCAAGCTGAAGTCCTTTGTTGCCTTCTGCTTGTGTACTGGTTTCAGCAAGTTAAACAGCAACACCAGCAGCAAGCCTTTCACCCAGGCAGGGAGGGGCACATGACAACGCAGGACCCCCAACAGTAATCAGGTCACAGGTAAATTATATCTAATTTTTTTTCTATATTAGCATGGAATGTACTTCAGCATTCAAGTATTCTTTGAGCTGTACCCTCACTGATAACAATGCAGCTATCACATTTTAAGAGAAGGTCATGAGCCTCAAATAAAAATAAAAAAGCAGAAAAGACTGCCTTAAGCTTATTTATGAACAGCTAGCACAACCAGGTAACAAAACCCCCCTATTCTCATAAAATTATGGGGGACAGAAGATGACATCAGTGTCAGAATCGATGAAAAAGTGACGGATTAGGAAGCAAACATTTAGATATTTTAACAAACTGAATATATTGTTTTGGTTTAAATACAGCTTAATCTCTAAAAATACAAACATGTAGATAAGTCTTTCCCTGCAGCAAGTTATTTTACCATAAACATGAGTAACATTTATGTCCTTAAAAATTAGTCAGAAAGTGAAGTCTTTCCCAAAGTTAAGACCTGGACTGCCAGTATTAAACTGTCAGAACTGATGCTTAAAATCCCTTCTCAAAAGAGGGATTTCGACAACACATTTTCAAGAAAAGTCTGTGTTTTAATTTCCCTTTTTTTTTTCCTACTTCAGTATTTTAGGTTTGGTCCTATGCAATTCTCTGAGCATTTTGGCATCATGTGCATCTCAGAAAACATCTCCATATAAGGGAATTTACTCAAGCAACGTAGTGAAAACACAGATATCAGATAATAATTCCATCAAGACTGAATTTGGCCCCATGATTCAGTTTGTGGTATTTGAAAGAAGTCTCTGTACTTAGTTTTTCCAGATGTTGATTTTAAGACACTTGCAAGCTACTTTTAGGTAGAATTAATGACTGTTGAGAAAATGCTGTCTTCTGTAGTCTGGTACAGAGGAAAGAGGAGCGGGCTACAAACACTTCTTAGTGCCTGTAATTGTTCTACAAGGCAAGAGGATCTCCCTTGGGATGAGAATGGTCTGGTAAAGTAGTTGAGAGGCAACACAGCACACATGCAGCACGACATGTTGAATCAAAGTACCAAGGGCAACGCTGCATAACCCCAGAATGTTCCAAAGTAAGTAGCAGTATGAGCACAGCAATGTTTTAATGTAGATATTTGAGGTAACATGTGCCAAAACATTATACCAGCTTACCTAGGACATGCATTATTTTGAAAAGGAATCCTAATAAATGAAAGATTAAGAACAGTTTTGGGTAGTAATAAGGCTGTTCTGTAGCATTCTTATACTGCAGTTTCAATGCTACTGCTAACGTTTGGTCTTAATCATCAGTAAGTTTCAAGTCTTACTGGAGTCACAAGTTGTAGTTATCCTACAGCAATTTTAGTAACTTTAGTCACATTAGTTAATCAGACTACAACATTACTGTGTGTGGGTGTCACTACCACCCTGGGACAGGCCATTTCACAACACTGGGAGTAGTTAACACACTGGCATGGCAGCCTGAGAAAAACTGCCCCAAATTCAAGAGAATTGCAAAAGGGCTTAGTTAGCTCCTCAGCTGAGGCACATCAAAGGGGAAGCGAGCAGCACAGCCTTCCTTTGGCCTCACCAGGTCGGTACACTCACTCACTAGTATTCTTTTTTCTTAATCCTTAAGAGACAACATAGCTGTAACTCAGGAATTCTAGAGTATCCTTCCCCTTCCTAAAGCAGCAGGCTAGTGGCCAGCACTGTCTTTAGCCAGCTCCCCCCAGTCACCTGCAGGCCAGCGAGCTCCATCGGCGGCAGCGCCGTGCGGGACCCCTCCTCCCCACAGTCACCTCCTGCCTGTACCAAGGCAGCACAACTCCTGCTTTGATTGTCCCTTCACTCCTGTACTTCCAAGCTCTGTAGCTCCCACCTCCCACCCAGGAACCTACTCCTCTGCTCCGGGCAAAAATCACACCCACAAACACACACACAGGGTGCATTTCTTCATGTGCTTCCACTCAGCCCCGTGGCTGGTACCACCGTTCTCCCCAGTTCAGAACCCTATTCCTCTCCCTCAGGCCAGCCACACCACTCAGCAAAGCATTCCTCCTTCCCTTATGGATCACCCTTTGGAGCTCAGCCTGGCAAATTATCTTCCTGTACACAGTTTAGCTGTCCCAAACTATCTCCCTTTATCCTTCAGGGAAATCATCCCACTCCTCAGCTGAGCCAGCTGATTAAACCAAGGCCTTTTATCAGGATCAGGTGGGTAGGAAGGAGACAATGCTCCACCTCAGAGATGGCTGGGCTCGACTCCACCAGTAGGACTCACCAGTGGCCCCCTTGCACATCTTCAGTCATTGAGTCTATAGATTATGGGGGAATTACACACAGGATAATTTAAACTCAGGGAGTTTAACAGGACAACACATATGCTTATAATAATTCATGTGCAAGAATATTTGAAAGATTATGGTCCATGTTTCCAAGAAAACAGCCTTAAGTCTCTTCAGAGCTCTTTTTCTCTAGCTTCCAGCTGAAGCCATCAGCACGTGTTTATGATATTACATGTGGTGGCTGAAGAAGTTATTACAATGTCACAAAGAGGATTACGATTTCAGGTGGGGAATAATTCTTCTACAAATCCTCTTTCCATACAAACACCCTGAGTAACAAGAAATGTAGAAAAATAGGGCAAAGATAAGAGATTTACCCATAATGAGCCAGATTGCCCAGTATGCTCCAGCTGCTTTGTAGTGCACTGATGGGCTTAGATTTGCTTTGTGTTGTCAGAGTGATGCAAAAGAGAATGTATTTTTAACTACACTCAAATATTTCTTGTATAACCTCTTCCCCCAGGGTGTGAGCACATTCCTGATCACAGAATAAAAGGCAGCAATCACCCCAAAAGATTGGTAATTTTCTAATCAGATGTTCAGTATCAACATAAAAACAACAAATGGTGTTTCTGCCCTGCTCAGATGAGGTAAAACCCCCACAAACGACAGGATTTATTTGAGGATAATTTAAACTTAATTGTACAGCAAGAAAATGGTACGCCATATTTTTGTCTGCTACTAATCAGAACCATTTTATTCCAAAATTGATGAAACATATAATTTATGGAGCTGAGAAAATCATACCAGCTTTAAATGTCTCAAACTTCCCAAGCCACTGTGTATTGCAGCAAAAATGATTGAGAGCATTAACAAATAGTGTCCTGATCCAACATTACTTAAGTCAGTGGAAATATTTCCAAGGACTTTGGAAGATGTTGAATCTAGCCCTAAATCACATGTTCTCTGAGGTCATGAAAGATGAGTTTATCCCAACACGAATGTCTAAAAACTAATGAACTTTCATTATGTTTACGTGAACTGCCATTTCCCTCACCCCATTCTTCAGTTTCCTGCTTCTCTTGCACAGTTTCCTTTTCCCAATGGGTTCCTTAGGCAGTTCTGCTTCCTTTAATTAGGAACAGCCCTGGCTGTTTTCCTTAGAGGCAGTGCAGTGGAGAAGCGGTTTGAGCTGAGCTGATCCACAGCACCACGGTATGAAACAACCTCCAGGCTGCCCTGCGAGTTCCTCAGGACTGTTACAGCCTCACCACAAGCCTTTTGAAAGAGCCCCGTTGGTTTCAGCCAGAGTTAGACCACTTAGTCCTGCTGTTTTGCTGTGAAATCGAAGCACAGACCTGTTCTCTCTGTGGGATACCAAGTAGGTGGCTGAGTGGGCCACAGCTCCAGGAGCCAGCCTTGCAGCCTGCTGTGCCTTATCCAACTAGTCCTACCAGTGGATCATGTTATGATTTTTATTTTCAAATCTGTTAAAATTTAACCGTCTTTGAAAGGTTACTTTGCATGCCTAGGGTTACTGAAGGGAACACACTGCTGTATTTTCGGGTCAGGACTTCACTCAATGGACCAAGTGTTCACTGTGTACTCGCTTTCCAGAGTGGTTTCAGTGCCGAAGCCAGCCGTGGTCCACCGCTGGCTCCCAGGAACGAGCGCTCCCTGGGCTGGATCCGGTGTAATCTCGCTGGTATGCCCAGCACGCAAACCTCGTGTGTGCCTTGTGCCTTCCACTGAGGGACGGGACTCCCACGGCTCCCCAGCGGCCGCTAACACAGCGCAGCGCTGTCCTTCAGTGCCTTAAGGCCGCACGGAAGGGGGGATCCGCACCAAACTCCGGAGGTGCTGCCTTCCGCAGGATCCGTGCCCAGGAGCACATGGTGCAGAGGAACTGTGAGATCGAGATGAGCATGAGCCCGTCGTCCTGCTACACTTCAATCTCACTTCGACCATTTGCGCACGTCTCTCCTCCCTCTTGCTCCCTCTTCCCAGCGTTGTTCCATGTTTCCTGATATTCTGTAACCTTTTAAAGGAATTTCACAAGGAATTTCTCAGGCCACGGCCCAGGGCAAGAGAGCGGTTTGCATGAGCGGCCGAGGGTTTTCCCAGCATCTAGCTCTGCCCGCGGTCGGTCTCACTCTGCCCGGGCTCTCCGAGCCCTCCTCTCCGGCGGCGGTCCCGCACCGCCCGGGAAGGGTCCAAGGGACCATCGCCCCGAAGGCAGAGCGACCGCCGTCCTCTCGGCTCCCCTGTCCTCAGTGCCGTCATCCCGGCCCGGCGGGAGCTTCCCACCGCGTGCGGCAGTTCGCTGACGGGGCGGGAGGTCCCCGTGAGCGGCCGGGCAGGGCCGGACCGCGNCGGGGCGGGGCCGGCCCGCGGCCGCCGGTCCCTCGCCGAGACCCCCCTCCCCTTCCCCGGGGCCGCCGCGTGCAGCAGCAATCCGCGGCGGCGGCGCATTCCGCGGCGGCGGCCCTCGGATTCCTTCCCGCTGACGTCCCCCCNAGGGGGGGCTGCCGCGGCCCCGCGCCCCGATTGGCGCACGGCGGCTCCGGCGGCCACGGGGCCGGGCCGGGGGGGAGGGACTAGAACTTTCCGCGGCCGCGGGCGGACTCTCATCTCAGCCCGGAGCCGCCAGCGCCTGCGATCAGCGCCGCCGGACCGCGGGAGACCGCCGACATGACCCACTTCAACAAGGGGCCCTCCTACGGGCTCTCCGCCGAGGTCAAGAACAAGGTACGGGCGGCGCGGGGTTTCGCCGGGCTTTGTCTGCGCCGGGACGGCGGGGCGGGACGGGACGAGGCGCGGCACGACG
>VZTF01004787.1:459482-525912 GCA_013397755.1 Cnemophilus loriae | reverse complement strand
GGCGCCGGTTGCGCGCGGCTTTGCCGAGGTTTTTCTCATACTCTTAGGAACAAAAGGTGTCTCATGTTGTCCTGTTACACTGGCTGCTACCTTGCGGCGAACAATTACCTGATAAGAGGAAAAACCTTTGCAATAAAAATTACACCGCTAAACGAGCGTGGGTAATTTGGTGCTGAGTGTCTATTCACAGGCTTAAAATCTAAACGTGGTATTTAATAACCGGTTGTTTCACACGCATGGCTGGTTTCAGGCTTCAGCAGATCCCCAAATCCTGTTTTACTTGTAGCTGAGTAGAAAAGAGAGCAGGGAGAAAAGTAGTTACTTTAAACATTGTAATTTATGCTTTACAGAATAACGTTTTGCTTTGGTTTTTTTCTTTATTGGCTTTCTCATCAGGATGGTTGTGGGTTCTGCTGCAAAGTTTGATGACATCATGCAGCCAAATGTCTTCCAGAGTGGTTGGTTGCTTCCAGCATCTGAACTTTGTGATTTGTCTACACCATTACACACTGAAGAAAACCCAAAAAACAACCGAAACCTAAAAAAAGACTAAAACGTGTTGTGTATTATTGCGTGTGAATTAGGAAGAAGGCAGATGCTCTTCTACTTTAAAAATTACTGACAAAATGATGTAGGTTTACTAGTGATCCCTTAATGGGGACAGGATGGGAAGAAGTTCTTTGTTCTTACTTTCAGTTTGTTATTGCCCTCAGCTTCCTTAGGGCCTCCTGAGGAGCTGTTCCAAGCCCGTGCATTAACAGAGGGTTTGAAACTCGTGTGTTTCACACCTTTATGCAAAGACCCTTCTACTTCATCTTGCTGAGTTTTGTTTCACTCACCTTCTCTGCCCTCAATGCAAATATTGCAGAGGGGTGGCTGTTCTGGGGCAGCTCCGGTTTACTTGTTTGCAGGTTTCTGCTGCACTCTTTGGAAATGTCATTGCAGCAGTGCCATAGAAAATAATTCAAGTGCACCAAAAACCAGTGAACTCATCTCCTTTCAAGAAACCCAAGCAAACAAAAAGACTCCAATGAGCAACAAAAGCTCCAGAAGAGATGTAGCTTTGAGCTTTTAGAACGTTGTTCTCACTGTAAGAGATCAAATTTCAAAGTGATTGTGTTATATACAGATATATTGTGTACCGCCAATCTAGTATCTTGCATGGGTTTGTGGGTTAGATGTGTGTCCGTTCATCTGTATACTTCTAGAGAATCAGCAGACAATGTCTCTGTAAAGATCAGAAATTCTTTTTTCCAGATTTTTCTGTCTCGTGAAGATTTCGAGAATTAGTTTCCGACTCTTGGAGGATCAGTTTTTGCTACTGATTATAATCACACTTTCTAAAATACTGGCCTTCGTGCAAACTATTGTGTTATGGGTTTTTTAATGTGGTGTTGGGGTAGTGTTTGTAAGTAGCTTTAGTACCTCCCTGCTTGAATGATGGTTACTGTTAGATACCCTTGTGTGAAAATTTTGGTGCTGATCCCCAAGCAGTGTCTTCCTGCAGAAAACAGACAGCTTCATAGCTATGCTGCCTGAGGGTCCAGCTGTGCTGGATAAAAAAATCCCTTGGTTTTGGTTTTTATTCTTTATTTTCTCATTTGACATTGTATTAGTGTTCAGAGAGACCTTTTGTTTGCTATGGTATTTGAATTGATGAATATAACGTGTCCTGATGCTTTTTAAGCATTTTATTTAATTGAGGTTCAGGGTTCAGTCTCTAAGCTTAAAATCTATGTCTAGTTTGGTGTTTAGGGCTTTCTTCCTTTTTTTTTTTTTCTTTTTGTCCATGTGAGGCTCCACCCTTCTCTTGTTTTGCACCTTACCTTAGTTCACACCAGTATGGTGTCTGGTCTCTGTTAGGGATCTCTTTTCCTCATTCCTACAAAGAAAGCATGGAGTTTGTGTACAGGTTCCCAGCTGTAAGGAAGCTTGTCTGCGTGAGAAATGTGTAGGTAGTCAAACTAGTGTAATCCCTTTGAAGCTGATTCCCTGTTTACTTGAGATCACAGAAGATATTTGATCCAAAACAAATATTCAGTGGGGAGCCCTTTAAACTGATTGAAACGGATGGTTTCTTCTGCAGGCAAGAAATAATTTTCTTCTTGAGCAGTGGGGAGTTTCTGCAGTACATGGAGTTGACATAGCATGAGATGATGATGCAATTAGATAAAGCTGCAAACTCGTTTTTATATTTCTCTCTGATTTATGCTCTATTGTCTCGCTGCAGAAGGTGTGGAGCAAACAGGAACATTGGGCAGCAGGAGGAGAGGTTCCAGTTCATTCAGCTGCTTCCTAGTGACTCCACCCTTCCCATGGAAATGTTATTTGTATTGGGCAGGCGTTTATCTTCTCCCTCCTCTTATGTTTGATACAGTGCCAATTTCATCTTCATAAGAAAGTAAGGGTGGGCAGGAGTATGGTTTGTGTGGGGAGTTAAATTTTGCATAGCATTTGGCTATTGCATGTCCCTGACATTCCCTCTGAGCCATCCCTGGGTCAGAAAGCTGTCACTGGTCAGTACCATTTTCCGAACTTTTTAAAGACAGCAGAGTAACTGAGGTGAGTTATCCTGGCCCTGCAGCTCCCACCCTGAAAGGTCAAGCCCTAGCAAAATGGAAGAGGAAGGGAAACCAACTTTTTAAAGTGAAGACTGTTAGACAAATGAAGCCTGTAAACAACATATCTCCCTATTTTGCAAGTGTGCAGGAGGGCAGTAGTGTTTCCTGCTTTCCTTCTTGAGGGCAAATACGGATTAATGAAGAAGAGTTGAAGTCTGTGGTGAATAATGCAAACCAGTCCTAGGTATGATTATTGTATTCCTCTAGAAACTGCTGAGGAGAAAATTCTTATCTATTTTACCTGCTGCAGGCCAAATAAACAGATTTAATTGCTTAGTCCAGAAATTATGGTTTTTTAAATAAATATTTTTATCGAGGAACCAGATTAAAATAATTAACTTTCAGGTTTTTTAATTAGTGATTTAATAGTGAGATAAGTTTTGGCTGTCTGTGGTTGAACTGTTAGGCCCTCTCCTTCTTCTTTCTCGCCGCTCCTTTCAAAACAAAGACCCTTTTCCATTCTCAAAATGCAACTCTTCCTGCTATATATTTGCTTTACCATTCCATACTTCCTCTAGACTGTTTTCCTTTAACAAAACTTTAGGTTTGCTTACCCAATTTTATGAACCCTAGGTAGGAATGTTTGCTGCTGATAAAAGTGCATTTCTATTAATGTTGTCTGAAATGATGTAATAAAAATTGAGACTGTACTGGATAAGGGCAGTGAAAACTTAGGCTTTGAGAGCAGAGGAGAATATCTTCTGTCATCATAAGTGACCGTATAAGATCTCTGCCTTCCTATTCTCTTGTACATAGACATCTATGTAACTTTTAAAGAAGTAATATCTTTCATTTACAAGTTTTGAATTAAATTCAGATGTTTAGTTTAAAATAAAATTAGCCTGCATGACCATTTGCATTACACAAATCTTCATTTTGTTGCATGGGGAATAAATAAAAAATCTAATATTTTGATGCTCTTAGAAATATTGTAATAGAAATATATACTGAAAAGGGAATTTCAGAGGAAATGGAAGATATTATAGCAGCAAGCATTAAACTTCAGTTTGCTCCAGTTAATTTGTGGTTTCTGATAGTAGATCATGGCTCTTGAAGTTAACATTTCCTAATTAAATATCAGTTTCACTGTGGAAAGCACTAAAACTTCTCTTTGTGTCCAATTTTTGTATTTTTTTCAAAGAACTGTGAATTTCTTCCAGCTGGATCCAGGCATTGGTAACAGATCTGCAGTTCAAGTGAACTTCATAACTTTGTACTTAATGGTACAGTTTTGATAATTGAGTCAACAGCAAAACTGTCCATGAAACATAAATATGACAGTGGAATAATTCCACAGCTAAACTTACAATCAGTCAGTGTTTGGCACGATAACTACGTTCATCACTAAAAACACATTAGTGATATAAAAAATGAAACCATCTATTTTGTCAGTTAGTCTTCGATGCATTTTTTTTAATGTATCAGCAACCAATTTATGAGAATTCTCCAATTTGTTTACAATTTCTCTGCTGGTTACTTGTTTCTGATGCTTAGTTTTACTTTGACTGATGGCATTAAATTTCAGTTACTTGCGTTCAACAGCACTTACCTGAACATGGCCCTGCTGCCCTCCACTTCCAAATCGTGCCGTGTTCCTTTTCTGGGCAGACGCCTCCTGCACTTCGGAGAATGTGTTTGCCACCTCAATTGCTGAACCATGAGTTTAGCCTCTTGCTGGAAATTTTGCAGAGGATTTTTTTTTTTTTTTTAAGAAACCCAGTGAATCACTGGCTTTATTAAGCTTTAGTAAGCTATTAATTTGTATTCTCCTAGTGTTAGATCCCGTGTGTGAAGAGTTCTCATACTGACTGAGAATTTGTATTAATGCAGATTAATTAGATCGTTTTGTTGTTGTTAAACAAGGAAGGTGATCCAGCAGTGCAGAATCTTAACTACAGTATTTCCACTCATCTTCATTCTTTACTGTCTCAGTGTGTCTACTCTACGCTGATGTGTCTAATCCATTTTCCACTTTCACTGTTACAATCTCAGGACGGGTCTGTTCTCTTAGGCATGACCAAGTACAGGTTTCCAGTTCTGCGGCTGCTTCAAGAGAAGTATTAATACTACAGCAGCAATAAGTAGCCCTACCAAGAGGTACAGACTGATGGTGGTGGAACCTACGTAGCATTGGGCTGACAGTTTATAGCAAGGATACCTCTCTCTTCACAATGAGCAGAAGCAAGCGATTTGCCATGGAAACACTTCTCTTGCCAGCAGCTTGGATGTTCGCACCTGTGCCTGTTCTGCACACTTTGCCCAAGCCCACAAACAACGAGACTTGCCTTTGGGAACTCTCACACAACCCCACCTGGTAGATATGCCCTGTACCCAGTGTCACAGCTCGGGAGTCCCTGGGTGATTGAACAGAGGAGTGAAAGTGGCTGCCCCAGGGACATCTGGCAGTGGTTGCTGTAAACCACAGCAGTTAGCTTCCTTTGCCCAATGGTCTAAATCCCCATTAAATGTTGACACTTCATTGCCAAGCTGACAGTTATCTTTTGGAGTCCTCAGACCTGAGGTGTGGAGCAGCGCAGGCCGTGCTTGAACTGCGGGGCAGGTGTCGCTGCCCGTGTTAAGCCCTGACTGAGGGGTGTCATTTCCAGTTCTGCCTCTCATCTTACACCATTTTTTCTAGGAGGAAGGTGATGAATGGCATGGCATAGCCAGGATTAGCTACTGCTGCCTCATGAACGTCAAGGCAGAGGTGGAGCCCCGCACGGATCTGGTCCTGTGTGTGGGGACGGCACAGACAGAACTGCCAGTGCTGCACCAGCACGGGGCACAAGTCAATGAACAGTGAGGATGTTTGCTGAAACTTTTGTTATGTTTAACCTTAGTAAGCACACTGTGTCTGCATTTCAAACTTTAAGCCATTTTCTGTGCCTGTATAAAATGTATTACAGTGACCTTGTCTGTGGTGGATTAATAAACTTTCAGTAAACTTTACACTGGTGATAGAGAATCATAAAACTTGCTAAGGTTAATTTTTAAGGGTATGAGATAAGTGTTTTTCATCCTTTGAATGCAAGCTCACAGTGTACCTCCTATGACTAGAACACTTCTAAAGAAAGCAAATAGAGCTTGACAGTCATGACAATTAAATGGGATTAGCAGCCTCAGAAAATAAAAACTATGATTTGCATTACAGTAATGCTTGCTTGTTTAAAATTTACAAATGAATGTGCTCTTTGTGTGGTTTCAGAGTTAGACTTAGTTTAAAATTTAGAGAAAAACACTTATTATAGTCCTGTTGCTGAGTCAATACCCATAAAAGATAGATGGATGGATGAATACCTCCTTGTGGGACAGCAGCACGTCACTGATTTTTGTCTCACCTTGTCTTTTTTTGACAGAACATTAATTTGGATGCTTTTTCTTTCCTGCAAATAGTTTATAATTTGCCTCGGAGAATAAAGGATAGAAACTTCTTTGTACTCAGAATTGTTAGCTTCTGTAGCTGCATAACACGGTATACACTGAGCATCTGACACGTCCTTTTAAGGCAAACTTTGTAGAGATTCCCATCCCCTATGGAACTGTACAGGAAAGGCCTTCAGTAAAAATGGGCTTGAGGCCAGGACACGTAGGGCAATTTGAAACAGATTTTTTCTAAGTGAGATCATGTGAAAATCCTTCTTTTTTTTCTGTAAGAGGGACTCTTTTGCTTAAAAATGCTTTTTGTAAGTATCTGATTCTAAACAACTGTTAACTTGCATAGCTGTGTTCAGCAGCAAATACTCTTTTGAGTAAATACATTTGGTTCTGCAGTAATGTCTCATAGTAACTTATGTCATTGTTTCTATTTAGTGAGGTTGAATGACAGTGTTTTTCTCAAAAACTGTTTTGACTTTCTTCAGGTGGGTGGTTCTATGTTTGGGACTTTTTTTTTTAAGCTGCTATAACTCTTCCCTCCTCCCACCCACGCTCATCCCTGCCCTGCCCCCTTGTTTTTCCCCCCTCCTCCTCCTACTCAAACCAGTGCAGATTTTAGTAGATATTTAGAGGGGAAACATAATTAAGCTTCTTGTTGCTTATACAAAACTCTCTCTTACCCGAAGTGGACACTATTCTGGCTGTATAACTGGCAAAGGCTGGCAGGCGCCGGTGCCCCTGGAGGAGCTGGCAGTAAGGGAAGGCCACTGCAGCCTGAGGATGAAGTGCTGCTGTCACAGCCACGGTCTAGTGCCCTGCTTGGACTGTCCCCAAGTGCCTTGCCTGGTCCCAGCAGCTGGGCCAAGCAGGCTTTAAGCCTTGGCAGCCTGAGCTTGCCCTGGTCACTGATACTCGCTCGCTCATGGAAACAGGACTTTAACCATTCAGTGCCTTCGCTGCTTCCCTTCCGAGACTCAACCCTGTCTTCTGGGGTCAACACAGCATTGTTCTTGCGGACTTTATTTAGGCAGACCTTTATACCGAGTAACCCGTAAGAGGTACAGTGAAGTGAAACAGTATGTGGCTTGTGCATACACACAGGACCTGAACACCAAGTATTTTCCTAAATATTTCTGCACTTTCTTGCTGTTTTGAAATGCTTGCATGAAAATGGAATCTGATCTACTGAAAATCCTAGCTGGCTGAATTACAGATGGATTCTAAACAAATCATCTTGCCCTGCTTTGCATGTTTGTACCATGGCTCTTCCCAGGATAAAACTAGACATTACTATTGCAAAAACCTTACTTTGCTTTTCTGCTAAGAAAGCTCTCCTGTTATATTGCTTTCCTGCTGGTATTTCCACTGCTACAGCCTCTTATTTATAGACAGTATTATCTTAGTATCCCTGGTTTTGCTTTAATAAGAATAATTTAATTTAAAAGTTTTTTCTGTTGTCCCTAATCAGTTGACTAAATACTAGAAGCCTTCACAGAAAAAGGTAAGGCATAAAATACACATGCAATTGGGAAGGGATTTGGTTGTAGTTAAAAGTCATGGTGAAAAGCAGCTTCTGCCTTGCTGCTGCCATGGACCCCACCAGAGTATTTCCCTTCTGTGTTGAGCATGGGCAGAACACAAGCCAGAGCTCAGGCCAGTACACACCAAGCAGCAGGATGTGTTGGAGCAGGACCTGTACTGCAGCTCCTGTTGAGACTCCCACTGCGTGACCAGCCTGAGCTGCCACTGCTTTGGTTCACTTCATAACACTGTGGGGGGTCAATTAGAAGTTCCATTATATATCATAATTGGAAGTCAATACAGTGTTCAGTCAATGAAGCATGTGTAGTTCAGGCACGTATCTGGTGTGCTAAGACTAAATGCTCTTTGCTTAATTTTGCAAGAAGCTGTTCCCTTACCTTGCTGCCATTGTTGTATTAATCATGCCCTATACAAGTAAAAAGTACAAGTAACTTTTGAAGAAAATAAAGACTAATGCCTTTTTACTATGATCTGTCTTGATAGCAGCTTTAATCATTAATAAATGATGGTATGAAAATGTCTTTGATATGGAAAGCTACCTCTATTTGAAAGAATCTAGCTGGTTTTAATAAAAAAGTAAACAAAGCTGTGAAATTAAATATCAGAGATAAAGCACTGGTCTTTGAATGGATGGAGCAGAATTGGAACAAAACATAACTAACAGAGTTAGAGTTCAGTCAGTGCACCTGAGCATTTTGTTCCACAGAACAATTATGGAACCTGAAATAATTGAGGATTGAGACCTCTCACAGTCATTTGCAGCACAGCGTTGCCCACGCATTCTGCTGGGTGGATACTTCAAACCGCCGTCAGTTCAGGAGTGCAGCATAATGACACCACAACTTGCCTTGTGGCATCCTGAGGTTTGGATGCAGTGTGTATGTGCATCTCCTACCCACCCCCAGCAGCGCCAGCTGTTCCTTCTGCTTGTGTTGAATTGCTGAAAAATATTGCTTTGAAAGTTTCTACAGGGTATTGAATCAGAACCTTACTTTGGAGTTTGACTGTCTTTTCTACTTTCACACTTGTGCTTTCTTCTTTACTCATAAACTCCAGTGTGGCAGGCTTATGGCTTGATTTGTACATTACTAAAACTACATTTTCACTAAATAAAAAGTTGATCTAGAAGTTTATGTAATCATAAATTTTGTCACTTTGTCTTACTTTTCTTAGACTTTCTTCTTAAAAATGTGTATTATTAGAAAATTAAATAAACATTTTCTAACGTGTTTATGGTCATCACCATTCTTAAAAAAAATTTCATTATAACACTTTTTATGTGGTTAAAGCACAATTTGTCTGGGTGGCCAAATCCAAAATATTTTTGAATGCTTCCTGGATTATAATCAACCTCGTGCATCACCTACTGAACTTTAATTGGTCAGAGATATACCCGGGAGGGAGTGAGGTGGAGGGCCAGGAGCAGCAGATTATTGTTGTCTTTCATTCTTTGTGCCAAGTTCATTCTTGCAATATTTTTGCTGGCAGTAAAGCAAAACCAGAGTATGAAGCTGTTGATTGACAAGGTCTTCTAAAGCTTAGGGTGTGAAATCTTCACTTCTTGTGCTTCTGCTAAGAAAACTAGCATTGGGGAAAATTACCTCAACCAGAAAAACGTGCCAGGCATGAATTGAAAGATTTTGATCTACTACCCTTATGAAAGCTAAATCTAGGCAGCTCTTACTAGCTAGAAGCAGCTAAGGAAATTCTCAAGCAATCATGCCTTTCACCTAAATTACAAAAAAAAGAGCCAGATTGAATCATTATGTGCAAGGATGAAATGGTGGTAAGAATGAGAGGAATCTGTGTTTTCTCTATGAACACCTATCACAGGCACCTCAGTGAGCCTGTTCAGCTGATGTGAGTTCGTGGAGTTAAATGGGTGCAGGCTGACAGGCAACCAAGTGGTGTCAGTGCAGTCAGTGGGAAACACTGAGCACTGTTAACTGGGAAATGCCTGTTAGCTCAGGACCTGCAGTGTCATCTGTTCATTTCCCAGACAAGCCTATGCCTGGCATCACAGCTGGCAGCAAGGAACCAAGTACCTGAGCTTACTGGGTGGGGGCGAATTAGAGCCCTAAGAGGAGAGTCTTCAGGTTTACCTTTGGAGGAGTGCTGAGAAAATGCAGCATGGACTGTGCCTTTGCTGGACAGGCAGAAGGAATGTACATTTTGAGTAACTTTTACAGCAACACTTGCAGTGACAGACTTTCTTTAGCCAACTTTTCTGAGAGGTATGTTTGAGTTACCAGTTACCTGCTTGCTGCTGTAGAACATAATTAGTCTGGTTTGGGTAAGTGAAGAGGGTTTGAAGAGAAGAAAAAAGGTGTGGAGAGAGACTGAAATAATCAAATTCTGTAGTCCTATTTGGAAGGTAAATTTGAAAGACTTGTCAACGCAGTTGGGCCTTGAGGAAGGCTACTGAGTCACAATACAGTTTTCTTGTAAAATTATGTATTTAAAAGCCATTCTATTGGGAAGAAAAGTGAATAAGCTTGAAAGAATACATAATTTCCTAGGTTTCTGTAGTAGCAATAGATTAGAAAAGTGTTCTAAGAAAGACTGAGTGATCATTGATGTTACTGTTTCTGTTTGCAGGCTCCTTCTAGGCTTTGAGAACTACTGTTCCACCACAATTACAGTAACAGTTGTCTCAAGAGATGCTTCCTGGGTTACTACTGGAAAAGCTAAATTGTTTTCAGATGCTTTGGAATTTTTTTCTGTTTATGCACCAGATTGTTCTGTTTGATTTTTTTGTTCCTTTCCCCCACAAAAGAAGATTATCTAGGCATCACTAAGGTCCGTCAGGTTACCAGGATTTTCTGTGCAGCGCTCAGTGTGTTGTTTCAGGAGACCTTACTGCTCGTGATGTCAGAGCCTGCCCAGATTTGCTGTGTCATATCAGTCATACTGGGGGTGGGTTTCAAAGCAAGGAGAATTCAGTTCCCATCAGGGACTAACAGGCTTTTGGCCATTGGGTTGGATCAGCTGTGTCTTAGCTGAGAACAAATTTCATATCCCAGTGGTTCTTTGAAACAAAAACCAACAGTGATTTAAAATAATAGGTAGTGGATACTACTGGAACCGTGTTCTGTGAAGAAATATAAATAGTTCAGCAATATACAGACTAAATAAACAGAGCAAAGGAACTCAACACCAAGAAGTGTAATGTGTGGTGGCATGACCAGAAGGTGCTACAGTTGACTGTGGAAGCTGATGACTAAGGAGAATTGGAGTTACTAGCCAGAAAATTGTGACTATGACAAAACATGATAAAAGCAAAAAGTGCAAGAAAAACTGAGAACATGTTTGAATAAGTGAAGGCGTTGCAGTAGCTGCCGAGAACGAGAGAGAAGCAGCATTCAGTCCAAGGGCAGGCGTGTGTCCGAGTTGTTGGTGCGCTCCGGGGGAAGAGATGGTAGCGCTGGCTCCTTGGATAGCTTGCAAAACGTCATAAAGTCCTACTGGACAGCCAGGGAGTAGAACACTCAGTTCTTCCAGCCAGCTGATCTGGCAACAAGCACCATGCATGACTGCAGGTATCTGTACTTGTAAGATGGCTTGGAAACTTTGAGGCATGGTTTGTTCTCACTTCACAGAGTTTAAACTGGTGCCTATGGGAGAAGTGCCAGGAATTTTGGATTAATGCTCATCCATCTCTTCTTTAAAGATTGTAGCCTAAATTTTGAATTACAGAGAAAACAGTAAGATGTTGGCAGGGTATCAGTTATGCTACAATTAAAAAAAATACTGTTGAATATTAAGCAAAATGGATGCAGCTGTAAAATTTTTGAGCTAAGTAGCATATTGGGATATAGTGAGGTCTTTCAGTGTTAATGTTAATGCAGTGTTCTCTGCCTTTCTGTACAGCAGTTCATAATGGCAGAAGAAAATGCATGTTCAAAAACCAGGGCATACTGAATGGTGGCTTTGAGTTTTTGAAGTGCTTTCCCCTTTGGTTTTCATCTAGATTGTCACATTCCCTTTACATGTGGGGTTCTTACACAAATATGCCTCCTCTGACATTTGCCTTTGTGTGCAATCCAAGTAAACATACATGAAATTAACAGGGAATTTTAATTTGTCCTTATGATGAGAGCTCATTGGGTTGGTAGTTCAAATGGCAAGAAGCTCCCCTTGGCAGCCTTGGTACCCTATCACTTCCTCTTCTTACCCACTTTCAGTAAAAATGAAAACTTTATATTTTTCCACTCTTGGGTTCTCTGTCTCAACTTACAGAGCGGGCTATTTATTTACTCTGTGACTCAATAATCAGTGATTATGTCCTTGCCACTCTGTCACCTCTGAAGCTGAAGATTAGATATGTACAGTAATCTATTTACACCGTAGAATTTTAACCAGAAAGTTTTAGCTTGCTTGTATAATTAAAAAAAAATAAATCATAAAGTCCTTCTCCCTCTTCTCTAATGAGAATTTACTCTTCTGTGCTTTTATCTTGGTTATTCACATAGCCACTAAGCTCTTAACACTGTTTTTCTCCCAGGTATTTCACTGTGTAAATTTTAGATAGGTGATTCAGAAGTGTGTTCTGGAACAGCAGGTGATGAACAGGAATTCTGGATAACAATTTGGGACTGGCTGTGGTCTGCCTGACTCCCACTTCCAAGCAGTAAGGGCTTTCACGAGCTTCTTCTGCCTTGATACCAGGAGAGAATTTTGCTTTCATCTTTCCCCATACCATCATAAATCCTTAAAAGGGGGAGGAAAAAGATTTCATCACAAGCTAGTGCCAAGCAAATAAAAAAGAAGTATCAGCATTAGTATCTTTGGCCTCAGCAGGACAAATCTCTGCTGAAGGTACTGCTTATTTCAGTGCAAAGGATGTTTGCAGAGGCAGCACTGAAACCACAGCAATTCAGTTTCACTCAGACAGTTCTGAATTAATAAAGATTGAAAAGTTGATACAGGAACAAATTGCTGCTTAAAACTGAAACTGTACAACCTTAGGTCTTAAAACCTGGAGTTTTTTGTTTGTTGTTTTTATTTGCTTTCAGTAGTTTATGATCTAAATGTGTAAAAGTAAAATTAATATTAAACTCCCTGGCTAGACATGGATTAAATTACGTACAAGATGAATATGCACCTATACTTATTAGAAATTCAGTCAGCTTTCCCTACTCAATCTTGTTTCTCAATTGAAAAGTTAGTAATTTTGTGTCACTTCAAGCAAGAATATGGGCCATACCAAATTTCTCCCTGTGAAGAACATTAAAATCCAAAACTTAGGGCTCTATCTATTTTTCTGTTCACTTTAGTGAAAAAGCATATATGTAACCTCTTCCTATGCTATCTTATCTTGGAGTGAAGTCCTGGTTATTTCTCTTGCTGTACATGGCCCTGCACTTTATCTACCTTGGAAAACCAAAATGTACAACGCACTTTTCTGCAGTTTTATATGTATATACATCTTAAGTTTTGTTGACAGTTCCTATGAGAGTTGTTGATGCACTTTGACAAGCACATGCTTTTCTTGTTAAAACTTATGACTAGAGAGGAGTTTTTTCAAATGCCTACTAGTACTTTAAATTTAGCATGCTGCACATTAAACCTTTGACTCCTGCTGGGGAGGGCAGGCAGCCTGCAGCTTTAATCAGAAATTTCATCGGAACTAAGAAGTGCGAGCTGTTATGACACGATGTTTAATTTCAAAGGTTGTATCTTTTATACCTGCCTTTTAACTTAGTAAGATTTGTGTTTGCTAGTCCCAGTGTAAAAAGAAGTGCAGCGTGCTTGAACTCTTTCTTGAGATCCTGTTACAGTATTTTTCCAGAGTAGCAGCAATATAGCCAGCTGAACTCTTAAACTGGAGATCTGGCATACACGTAGCCCTTAGCGTACAGTGTGTACTGTGTAATTTGGAAAAGATTAGTATAAAAGGACAACTGAAAGTCCATATGATATCAGTTACGGTGTGAAGTACTGGTTAACATCATCACTCAAACTAAACATGCTACAGGCACGCTGAGCAACTTCAAGGGACACACAGACAGATCATTAAAGCTGGCCAGCAGAACTTCGCTGGCTTCCAGAAATTCATGAGCTTGATAAAAACAGTGATGATTGTTACTGTCCCTGCACTACACATGGAGGGAGGGTTTTTACACTCTAAGATGTCCCAAACAGGGAAGTCCTACCTGAACAGAACTAGGTGTGAGGATCAGGTGTGAAGTTGCCAGGGGAATCAAGTTTAACCCCAGGATTCCAGCCTGAGGCATACATTGGCATAAACACATGTATATCAGTTTGTAATAGGTAAGTAACACCCAGCCTTTTCCTTCCACAACCTTAGATCACCTATAATTTTCACCACTTGTACAAACATTGGTTCCTTTCAAAGATATTTCTATTAAACCTGTATCTCTGAAGCATCAACAAAAAGAGCAACATTTACAACTTTATGTATCTTTCAACATTTGCCAGAAGAAAGAAATTAACAGTTGGCTTTCTGCTAGCTTATATTAAACTTCTGTAAAATCTTATATCCATTGCTACAATTGAATCATTTCCACAGTTTTCTGAAACTGTAGCTTTTTTTTCATGGCACTGATGATACTTTAAATGAAGCTGCTTAGCTACTGCTTTCATCTTCAGTAGACAATATTTTTCTTTTGCTGTAGACTTGTAAGATATAAGTATCTTCCATGAAGGTTCAGTATTTATAAAGGATCAAATGTTGGCATGTTTTTGATTAGTAGTAATGGAAAAAGACATAGTTTTTTTACATTCATATCAAAGCCTCTGACTTCACCTCGTAGACAGTAATCAAAGGAAAACTGGAACATCTCTGATATCCACATGTGGAAAATATGAAATATTCAGTAAGAGTGTTACATAACTTCTGGTTGTGCCATTGGGAATAGAAGAGCTAAGAATTCAGAATGAGCATAATGTCTTATTTCTGGTAGTATCTGACCTGTCACTCTCCCTGTTTAATCCCTTCTTCTCACATGTTTAAAGCCTGATTCTAAAGATTCCACATCTCTAGCTTTTCAGGTAGATTGAATATAATTTGCAGAGCAACTAGCACCAATTTTTACTTTTTGTAACTTAGTTTCCCACCAGCTCAAAAATCAGAACAAAAATAGAACTTTTAGTGGCAATAAGAAAACTCTCCTTGTGTGTATAAGCATTTTTTACTTCCTATCTCTAGATAACCACTGTAGTGATACCCCAAAGCAATTTAAAACCTCTTGAAAAGCTCAAGATTTGAACACATGGTAAAATACTCCAACATAAAGTAAATATTTTTCAGAAGTCATAAAATTCCACCTGATTACTTCTAAGGCTCCCAAGCAAGGGGGTCAGCGATTTAACATTCAGTTCAGTTGTAATCTCACATATGGAATGCACTTAGTATTAAATGAGGAAAATTTCTGCCTTTTTTATCTTTTATATGCTTGCCAAGAAAGATTAAAATAGCCACACTTGCAGAAGTCTTTGGGGTTCTCACTCTTACTGCCTTGCATATTTACATTTTTTTTAATATTGAGAGAGAAAAGATTCATCTTTAAACTATGTCTCTTGGTGGTATGATCACAAACTTAATTTCCTTTTTTAATATTTTTTTACCAGCATTTAAAATAAGTTAAGTGGTAGAAACACAAGTCCAGTTCTATTCCAGAAGATTTCAACTGCAGGATGGCTAACATTGTCTTTAAGCTACACTGAAACTGCCTAAATTTTCAGGAAGCACAATGCTCGTTATGTATGTAACTAAAGAACTGTGGAGGAGATTAGCTCAACCTCTGCTTTGTAGCCACATGCGTGCTGGAATGGTGATTTTATCACAGGATGAGCTGTCAGTATATGAATGACCAGCCCAAATTATCTGCTGTCTTCTAACTGGAGCATCAGAATGAAAGTTCTGGCCTTTCTATAAATCCTGTTCCTTCATTTGAAGTGGGGTACAGAAATAAATTATACACTGTATGTCTTACCTGTACACATAACTTAAGATTTTGTGGGTGAGGTCACTTTTGCAAGATTTTAATAGGTTCTCTAATGTGTAAGAAGAGTATGATGCTATGATTCAGTCTTTTGAGGGGGGTGTTTTGGTATCTTTCTCCCTTGCACATATATTTATTTTCACACAAAATCTAAACTGACTCAATTCTGTCCAAGACTGCTTCTTTTCTATAGTTTTGAACAAACTAGTTGGGTTCTGCCAAATGTTACTGGGGAGACAAATTAAGGCTGTGATCACATAAGCTTTGCTTCCATAGGAAATAAAAATATCAATGAAAAGTAATTTGTAAGCTAATCACCAGGTTAGGAAGGAGAAAGATGACAGCTGACTTCTTCATACACCATTTTCAAGATGTTACCCACCCCTTGCTATTATTACCATCACTGTAAATGAATGTGGTTGTGCTGCTGCTGGTGCTAAACTTAAGGGAGGTGCAAGGGGAAATGAGACCACAGCCATGTCCTATGAAGCTGTGACCTTCAGTTAGCTTTTCTAGTCCACTTCTAATCTTAGCTAATATCCAAAAGGTGTGATTAAAAAATAAAGTCATGACATTTTTCTTGTCATCATGTACAGAATGCTGCACAGAATTTTATACCTTAGTCACGATCTGAATGTAGGAGTGGGTTAGTCCATTGTCCTGATCTGTAACTAAGGCACCATAGCACTACTATTACAAATAGTCTAAGGAAAATAAGTATTACTCAGACAAGTTTTTAAGTAAAGCCAGAGATACAGGAATTTTCCATTCCCCTTAGAAGGAAAAATAGAGAGCAGAGTACTATAATTTGTAGTTTGGTCAGTTTGGAGTCAGGGATTACTAATGCTAGCCAAAATGTAGCAATTGCCTCTATCCAAGTAATTCAGATATGTTGGAATTATAATCTCCTGCAGTATAAATATAGCTGCTAATAGCTGGCCTTTCTTGGCTGAAGTCTTAAAACTATATGTAAGAAGTCTCAAATGTACATTTTGATCTAAATGTGAATGGCTGTACATGAATTTCTTGTTAGGAGTTTGTAAGCAACTGGTGTAGCTGAGCTGATTTTCCGTGCGTTAGAAATACTGCAGGTACATTCTGTGCTTGCCTGTCAGGTTTGTCACGGGAGCTCTCTCACTTCCCACCTTGCTCACTGACCCGTGCAGGACAACTAATGGAGGTGGAAGTGTTGCCAACCTCTGCACCAGGGGAGGTTATTTATCCCACACAATCTTGTGCTCAGATAACTTTTTTTGTTTGCAGAAAAAGTAATGATGATTTCAGTGATAGAATCCATTTTGTCCAAGTTGCCAGTATTGAAAAGGATTGCAAAGGTGACAGGTTTAGCCTGAAGGAAGTTCGAGCTGCTTTTTGGTGCATTCAGGGGAGGGGAACAAAGGGCAGAGTGAAAGAACACGGATGCTGTTGACAGCTGGTGGTGTTGAAATTCGCTGGTTTTAAGCATTGCTTTCACATGGATTGATTCCTAGTGACTGAAGCATAAACTTACACACAGAGTAGCGAAGTCTGAACATCTGGAAAATGAGTTTTTAAGTCATCGTGGTAACAACTCTGGGCCTCTGCTTGATGCCTTAAACTTCAAAGATTATTGCAGGTTTTCTTCCTTTGCAATTAAAGTATGAGATCACAATTTATTCCAAAGGAGTCTTCCAGGAAGGTCAAAGAGAAAGGAAATAGCAGGGATACTAAAGGTTAACGATAAACCAAGACACACACACACACAGCCCCCAGAATCCCCAGCGAGATAACTCTTAATGTTGTAGCAACAAGGAGAAAACTTGCTAGGTCATCTCCATTAATCATAAACTAGCTATAAAAGCAAACCCACTGTAATCTTCAGCTGAATAACTTCGAATCTATTATATAAAATTTCTCATGTAGAAATCTACATGTGAGCAGTAGTACTGATGGCATGGTGTTCTGGTTTGGGACAATTCAGAATTCTTGTGTTCATAATATGCTATTTACCTTCCTTACTTCCTGCCAAAGTACACCTTGGGTCGAATATTTTTTCAAAAATCATTCCTCTGCAGCTGTCAAAAGACTTCTCAGGAGCTCCAAGAATTCTTACTCTAGCAAAAACTGCTACACGCTTCAAAGTGCTTTTTCCAAATAGACCTTTAGTAAAGCCATGAAAATTATAGTTAAAGGGATAAAGTACTTACATCTGTACTCTGATGTATAAAATAGAGTTTAAAAATCCAGCAATAAAATTACTGGATGACAGCTATTGCATACTCTGAAATGGAACTGGGGTGGGGAAGAGTTGGAGATTTCTCTCCTGAAGTAACTTTATGACTGCTTGTGTTACAGATTGCCCTGAAATATGACCCCCAGATAGAAGAAGATCTGCGTAACTGGATAGAAGAGGTTACAGGGCTGAGTATTGGAGCAAACTTTCAACTGGGATTAAAAGATGGCATAATCTTATGCGAGTAAGCATTTATTAAGTAACCTTATTTTTAGGAGTTTTCTACTTTCAAGGAACTAAGAAGGGACTTTCTGAAGATTCCCCTTCAGAAGACATCAACAATAATAGTCAAAGATAGCTGACTGTAGGGTGGGAGACAACTTCTTTGAAACTGTTGGAACAATGAACTCTTAAATCTCCTTTATATTTCAGCTAAGATTTCTAAGTGTTTCTAAATTTAATGGTGTAGCTCATTTCTATAGTAATCAAATGGCACACAAAAATTCTTACAGTCTGTTAGACTTGTGAGACCTGAGAACTGAGCTAGTCCACTGTATGAACCAAGAAATTAACCATTTTGATGAAACTAATGCAACTAATAAAGCATGAGTGAAAATATTATATAATGCCTGCACAGATGGTATAAGGATGAGATTTATTGTTTAAGCATCTCCCTCTTTTTCACCTCCCCAGGCTTATAAATAAGCTGCAGCCAGGATCAGTGAAGAAAATTAATCAATCAAAACTAAATTGGCACCAGGTAAAACAAAAAAAAAACAACCTCAGAACTACACCTCTAACCCCTTGAACCCTCAAGCAATTCTTTTGTTCTGTATTAACAAATTTGCTGTAAAAATGGTACATCTTAAGTCTTAGTAGCACCAAGTTTACATATGATACACATCCAAGAGTTGAGGATGCTGCAGACATGAACAGTGTTTAACAGGATGCAACTACAGCTGAGGTGGTTCATGAATGGCAGTTGAGTACCTGTATTTAATAGCAGTACTTTAGCTGTTCAAGTGTCAGATGGAAGAACAACTTAGAGCCCTATGGCAAGGCCTTTTCTCAGTTAAAAAAAAAAAAAAAGTTTTATTTTTATTAAATCACAACTGAGTTTTCCATCCAGGCAGTGCTGCAAAATATTAGGTCAACAGCTTGCCTAGATGTACCTAGACATCTCTGTATGAAGTATCCTCCTGAGAAGGTGTCTGGAGAGGATGCAACATGCATTTCAAACAAGTGTTGGAAGGGTTGCTGCCTACAGTTACTGCCTTTGCTGTTGCTGGGTCTAGCTTAATACTGTTATGTCAGCCTCCTTGTTTTCTTGGCATTGAACACTTCTAAATATGGGCGAGGATTTATTTTTTTAAAGTTTTAATACCTCTTAAGACTTCAGAAGGAAAGAAGAGATTCAGTCCTTACTCTTTGTATTCCATATTGCTCTCCAATTTCTACAGCACATAGTGCTAAAATGTGCTGATAAACCCCAAAGCTTACTTGTCCCAGGAGGTGAGCAAGATAATGCCTTCAGTCCGTACAACGATCCCATCCACGTAGTTATGTTTTTATTTTATTCAAAGTTATCAGTTGCTGAAGTCAAATAGCATGGATACTATGTCACATTTTCTAATTTTGAAGCAGGTTTTAGATTAGAATTTCTCTCAGAAGGGACAGACAGTTGAGACAAGTGTTCTTATCAAAGCCCACTCTAACAAAGTATATGGTACTCACTGATGGAGGGATGCCAGGCTGGATAACCTCTTAGTCTGATTTCTGAAATCAGTATTAAAAATAACAAAACATAATCCCAGACTTCCCACCTGTCACTTTTAACCACACCAGCTGTTTTGTCCAGTTTGCACAAGGAAAGAACTTGAGTAAAACAAGCAAACAAACCAACACCAGAAGGCTTTAAAATTACTTAATTTCTGATTTGAAGCACTGTGTAGAAAACTGGCTTTTTTGTTTCTGTTTAGCTGGAGAACATTGGGAATTTTATCAAAGCCATCCAAGTCTACGGCATGAAGCCACATGATATTTTTGAAGCAAATGATCTTTTTGAAAATGGAAATATGACTCAAGTACAGACTACTCTAGTGGCACTGGCAGGTCTGGTAAGTATTTGTACCCCTGGAGTTGGCCCAAATCCACATACCAGTTCAGATGCACCCTTACAAGCCATGTAAATACAGAAAACAGCATCCAGCCTGTCAGGAGAGGACAGACAGTACTGAGAGTCTGAGATACTGCAGAGGTTGCACTTCAGAGGGCTGTGTGCTCCCACATGCCCCAGGGAAGGCTTAGAGTTCAGAGTGAGGGTTCCTGACTGCTTCCACGTGCATCCACAGAACAGGGGAGGCTCACAGGAGAACACTGGTCCCTGCAGAATATCCTTTTGACTCAGATAGCTTTGGAGTGCCACCTTCACATGGCACTGGGAACTGGTACCTTCTCTCAGCCCTGACTCACAGTCTCATGGAAATAGACTTTCTTGTGGCATCGTTTGGGAGCCCAGGCTCAGGGTGTGGAGACAGAAAATACACTTCAAACACTGAATATTCTATTTTCCCTCTCCCTAAATAGGCAAAAACTAAAGGTTTTCATACTACAATTGATATTGGTGTCAAATATGCAGAGAAACAAGCACGAAGTTTTGATGCAGGAAAGCTAAAAGCTGGTCAAAGCGTAATTGGCCTGCAGGTAAGTATGAAATTCAAGTTTGCAGTTAATTCGTTACATTTGAGAACAACTTTCTTGCTTTGATTAACTGATACATTGTTTATGCAAAACCAGGTACAGAATAACAATATATTCTTATCGTGGAAGGAGGAATGAGGTTTTAATTCTTGTAAGCAGTTGATTGGCTTTATAAGCTTAAGTCACTGCCTGGAAAGTTGGTTTGTTTGTTTTAAATCTGCTGCAAGAGTGATAAGGAGGGAAGGAACAGCTAATATTAGCAGCATCACCTCTGTCTTTTAAGGTGGTTTTAAAGTAGGAGTCTTTGGATAGTTAAAGTTCTTTGTATGGTAGAAACTTTTTTTTCTCTCCTCTTACCTTAGTAATCATAAAAGCCAAAATAAAATCTTAAAATTCCTGTGGTAAAGAAGCTGTGGCAGTATAAATGAATCATTACTTTCCAAGGTAAATGTTACTTTTTACATTTTGAGGCATAGATCCATTCCAATTGCAATGCAGTTGGGCAAATGCCAGTCACTGAAATGCCTTAGGATGACAGTTGCCTTTATTTTTCCTTTTGAAACTCAGTAAGGAGAAAGGGTAATTTATTACAGGTAGTGGTCAAACTACATGAGGAAAATATGCACTGAAATTACTTTTTTTTTTGTCAGCCATCACACTTACCAACCATATTTGTTTTATTAGACTATGCTTAATGTACAAATAAAAATAATTTCTTCTGTCCACCTCTTCCTTCCCCCAATAAAGATGGGCACCAACAAGTGTGCCAGTCAGGCAGGCATGACTGCTTATGGAACTAGAAGACACCTCTATGATCCAAAAATGCAAACTGATAAGCCATTTGACCAGACGACGATTAGCCTACAGATGGGCACTAACAAAGGAGCCAGTCAGGTAAGCAGGACTGTGTGTGACATGTGCAGGGTAGACACAGCTCTCAGCCCAGTGGGACAGGAGAGCCTGGAGTGGTGCTCAGTAGCAGAGTCTAACAGGCAGCAGCAAGTGGGTACAGTTCAGCTGTGCTCTTATGCAGTAATTGAGGAGCTTGAATCTCTTATCTTAACCAGTGTGTTCTGTGCAGAGTGTCTTAAGGCATAAAAATGTCCCGGTGCTTCTAGAATTTCCTGCTGGCAGTGTTATACCAGGAGAAAACAGTAATTTCATTTTAAGTATTAACTAGATAGAGGCAAAAAAGAAATTGCTTACTGGCACCACCTTAGTCAGAGTACTTAATATATTCTTTTCAAAGAGGAACATAAATTGGACCTTTCTGCAAGGACTTTCTTCTGTGACATACCTACTAGTGAACACATGTTACTGTGCTGTGTTTTGTTATACTTTAATTCCTACTTTTCAGCACTTTCAGTGAGGCATACTAGTTGAAATCATAAATCTAGTTATCACAGCTCTTGACTTTCTTACTGAACCTCTACAATCCTCTTTTATTAGGCTGGTATGCTGGCACCAGGTACCAGGAGAGACATCTACGATCAGAAGCACATATTACAACCTGTGGATAACTCAACTATTTCGTTACAAATGGGTACCAACAAAGTAGCTTCACAGAAGGGAATGAGTGTGTATGGGCTTGGACGGCAAGTGTATGACCCCAAGTACTGTGCTGCACCCACAGAACCTGTCATTCATAACGGCAGCCAAGGAACAGGAACTAACGGGTCAGAAATCAGCGATAGCGATTATCAGGCAGAATACCCAGATGACTATCACGGAGAGTACCAAGATGACTATCAAAGAGATTACCATGGTCAGTACAGTGACCAGGGCATTGATTACTAGCTTTGCATCAGAAGTTCAGTATTAGTCCATTATTTTATTCAGTAAAAACGAAACTAGCCTTGTGGAATTGTTACCTGTCTTTCCTACACACTACGCTTAATGTACCTAAAGAAATACTGCCTTACATACATTCCTTTTTCCTTTCTCTGCCCTTTCCCTGTCTAGTTGCCTTTAGTGCTGTAACAGTTGTAGTCTACAGCATAAACAATAACTGCATATGAAGTAAAAGGAATACTGTGAAAGGGGGAGTGCTCTCGTACAGTCAGGTTGTTTCATAAGGAGCTATGCATTCTCACAATCTGTACTTAAGTAGGTCTTTACGTACCAAGTTAAGCCTTCATTTTACATATTTACAGCTTTTCTCCAGAGGAGATAAAAGAATCTCATGCTTAAAGTTACATGTGGTCTTTGCCAATTAAATTTGAGATATCTCATTAGTGATTTAATATCATTGCTATGTTTTTAAGGTATTGTTTGCTAATGGTAAGTCCTGCATTAGACAGAAGTGTGCATTTGTGATTGTGTATTCATTCCATTATCAACACTGACCAAACTTAGAAATAGTTGTCTTACTAAAAAGGGAGCTTGTACAAAGTCTTGAGCCAACAGAAGTTCCATGATTGATGGTGCATTTACCTTTTATTGTGCCATAATATATCCATGTAGAAATGCTTTTTTCTTCCTTGAACTGTATTTATTGCCACACTTCTCAAACTGATCCCATTGTATTTTTATAAATAAATATTTTTTTCTTAAAGGTATGTAGATGATCTTGTCTCATTTGTTATGCTACCAGTCTTAAAGATTAGATGTCATAAGAATTAGTCTTGAATAAGCATCACCTTTGCCTGTGTTAAGAGTAATGTAGAATTCCAGTCTGTTGCAGTTTGGGTTCATTCTTTTCCATGGGACTTAATCAAACAATCTTGTAAAAATCTCTCAGGAATGAGTGACACTGACTTAATAGGAGAGGAATGTAGGTCCTTCACAGCTGAGTTCACTTCCCCTCTTCATGACTCTGAGGTTATGACCAGAGATCCTTAGCTGTTCACTAAATCCCTGCCATTTTCTCAAGGCAAACAAGGATCGCACATATTTATTGCTGTGTCTACTTCAACCTGTTGCCTTTATACCATCGCTTGGAGAACCCAAAACACTCTTGCTTTAGATTATGTAAAGAGACACAGCCTTTGTGCCTCCTGGTCTGCAATTCCAGTTACACAGTTACTGATAGCAGAGCTTTATTCCTAAATGGAAGACGCTTTCTTCCTCACCACAGAGTGCAGAGAGGCTACGCTAATTTACCTGCACTGTTTTTAAAAGGAGAAAAAAGAGCACGTATCAGTGGGGGCAATGTTGCAGTTTCTAACTTCTGTAAAATAATTCAAGGTTATCTTAAAAGTGTTCATTGCAGTTTAAACTTACTACATTCACATATGAAACGTTTTACATTTGGAAGTTCCGGATTTATGCAGAATTTTTCCCTCAAGACTGGAAATTGTTTGTGCATGCTCCATTAGTTTCTATCATCTTTGAATGTGATGTGGTGATCTGACTTTCAGCTGACCTATTTGTTGTGTAAGACTTAAGCTTATTTATTTCACAGATTTTAAATTAGAAAGGCTCTCTAGAGGTCACTGGTCCAAGCCCTGCATCTGAGGCAAGAGAATTATTAGCAAGATGTCTGTTAAGACCTGCTCTTCCTGAATGATACTATTTCTCCCCCTTCAAAATAATAGTATTTAATTATTTAGAACTGTTGTATTGAATGCTGAAAAGCAGTTCTACAATCAACTGCAAAAGCTTTCTTGTTTTTATAGTTTGGGTGAAAGCAATCTCTTTTTGAAAGCCTGACCATGCCCTCCTTCCTTCTGAATCCAAAACTTAGGCTTTAAACTACTTGAACACCCTTATTATGTACTCAAACAGAAGAAACAAACAACACACAAACTGTCATCAGTATGAGTGTTTTCTTTCATCCACAGAGGGATCCAGTGGAATCACAACTGAATTGAGAGTTTGAAGTTGACACCAAGCAAGACCAAACACAAGCTGCCTTGCTTAAAACAGTGGGCTGCAATACTTAGCCATTTTCTGGTAAACAGACTGGAGACAGCAGTAGTCCCTGTCCCCTATTTTTAAGGAATATAGTCATAAAAATACCTTTCATTCTGCTGAATCTAAACTTCCATAGCTGCAGGAAAGACGAGTCCACACTTAATGGGCTGCATTGCAGGGCAGACCTCAAATTACTGCAAGTGGCTTAGCCCACCCTGAGAACCAGCAGGAACTGTATTCCCAGGAGCTGTGCCTACATACATCCTCCTTTACAACTGCCAGACTACAGGACCCTGCAGGGGATGGCAGCACTGAGAAATAAGCACTACACAGCATCAGCTTCTGGAGGAGTGCCTTATCCCTCTAACTCAGGTGGAGGCTCCTGCCACAGAGGAATGCTGCAGCTGGAGGTTGTTGACACAATTGCTAGTGCAGTGTATGTAAGATTGGGGGGTCTTGAGTTGTAACTGAAAGCTATAAATCTATGCTTTCAAATTTAATTAAAAGCTATGTATTTGGAAGTCTTCTGTAAAAATACACACAGTTCTCAAAACTTATTTTATAATGTAGTTTCTGGACTAATGACAATACAGTGTTCCTTAAACAGAATACAGTCAAATACAGTGGAACTGGCATTTTTCAGTACCTTCCTTCTTTAAAAGTTAACCCAGAATTTGTAGGAAGTGTATGAGTCCTTTCTCCCCTCTGGAGCTGCAGTGAAGGCAATGACACTGCATTGTAATTGCATTTAGCAGAACCATAGAGTTGTTGAAATTGGAAGGTACCTCTGAAGGTCATCTAGGGATTGTCTGAAAACAAGGACATACTTAGATAAAAATTTCCCTCCCTTTTTTCCACCAGAGTTCCTGAGTCAAAGGCCAAAACTTGCAGTGTGAGTATCAAACAAGAAAAATCCCTGAATGTGTAGTAAGAACTGGGTTTTTTTTTTTATTTCAAAGCAAACCTCTTATGCTTTGTAAATTTGTAAATACCATGTTTACATTGTGAAGACACTGCTTCTTGGAAGCAATCTTGGCAAACCCAGGGCAGAGGAAAAGTTTTGCGCCTTTGTAAGTACCATATCTGCACACTTTCTCAGGGTTCGAGAGCTATTGCTTATCCAGGACTTCTCAGAGGTTCCCACAGCATCCCACAAGCCGAGCACCAAAAGTATCCAAGGGTACAGATTTAAATAAGGAGAGGTGGTGAGTCACAGCCAGTACATTATCAGCTTCACCTGCCAGGCAGAAAGTAATTAATCTATTTCTTTCTCTTTTTCATCATTTATCCTACATTCCACAACTTCTTGAAGTGGCTCATATTAAAGTAGACTGAAGTTAATTAAATGATGGATAAAAAGCAATTATTTCTTAGTATTTCTAGATAAGTAGTCTCCTTTCAACAGCAGGAGACCAGATACGGTATTTAAATGAAACAGATTTCTTATTCAGGCATCAATGAGCTTTTCTGTACGTCATTTCCAAGTTGTGACTAATCAAGGGCTTATTAGTCTATTCATTAAGACAGTTCTGAGTCACTTTCCTGCAGTGATGTCTCACTTCCTATATTGATACTTTACTGAAATCCCTGGTTGGCATCATTTTCCCACCTCAAATGTCTCCTCAAACAAAATTTAAAGGAGCTTTTGAACAAAGAGAATAAAATGTGCCACCGAGTAATATCTAAAACTACTCCATACTCAGAAGAAGGTGGAGACCGCAAAGCGTATTACAATCAGGATCCAGGTACAAAGTTTAAACAAGCTTTAAAATTGCTCACAAGAAAACGCTGGCAGACTGTTACCAAGTTAATTTTTTTAAAAGTGTCAACACTTATGTTCCTCTTCTGACTAGACCCCTGACTGTCGCTTCATTCCTCCATGATATATTTCACACCCATGTTACAGCTACCATTTCTATAAAGTATCATTTATAAAACCCTTTTATCTCATGTCTGTCCTGTTATTTTATCTCTGTCATCTGCTACTTTGTCAAGCTCTAAATCCAGATCCAAATTTTTCTGCTTCATCTTTTCACTTGCAGAAGAAAGGAAGGAAGGACTATTCCTCATCTACCCTTTAGAGAGGAGCTGGACAGTTTATGATACGAACTTGTAAAAACCATTCCCAAAAGAGTATAATTAAAAGAAAGACACTTACCTCATAACCGCTAATTATCTTGACTACAGAGAATTTCTATCAAGGGTAATTTCCATCAGTGAGCTCAGTCTGTTCCTTAATTGGCTGTTCAGATATGCAGAATAAATCAGGACACAGTCATCTCAGAGCACCTCCTCTACAAATGTTTCTGCATTTACTGTTCTAGGGATGACTGGCACAGCATTCCCAGAGAAGCCTGAAAAAATCATGTTAGCTCCATGACCTTTTTGACTTACTAATTTAGTCTGACAACATAGAAACTTACAAAGAGTGAGTTTATTAACAACTTTCAGACCATCATAACAAGTGTAGTAATAAAAATCAGATGTGATGACACACAAAATATTTTATTTGTATACACAGATTGTGTGTCACTTTACCAGTGCAGAAGATATAACAGATTTATAGAATACTTTGTCCTGGGGTATTGGTAACCTTTACTGATATGACCATTTTTGCTGTTGCTGCTCTGCTTCCACACTTCCTGGTGTACTTCATATTCAAGTCTACAAAGAGAGAAAAAAGGAGTCAAATAATGTATAGCACTGGTTCTGTTTCTGCATTTAAATGTCACAAGAGTAAACTGGGAAAACAATTAAGGTTCTTTCGTATCTCAAATCCACAATCTTCTTCCAGGGAATAACACCCACCCAGCCTCTTGTTTCTGTGCCTGGGAAAAAATTACTGAAGAATGCAATAATAGACCCAAACAATGAAAAAATTTAGTACAACTATCCCTGACTGTAGTAATAAACTGGAAGAGTGCTCTGCCTGTAGCAGAATGCCCACAGGATTGTGTGAGAGCTCTCTAGAGCCTGGTACCTTTTGGAGGCAGATCAAGAAAAATCACCAACATCTGTTACACTTGTGCAAGTAGCTGTGACAGCAGAGGACTTGTAGTAGTGCCCAGCGAGTGTAGGTGCCAGAGGAGCTGATCCTGCAGAATCTTCCTCTAGCAGCCCTAGCCTGGCCCCCATAATGCTTGGGGAAAATCAGTCCTGGTTCTGAACTTGCTGGGGCGGCTTCTCAGGTTGGGCAATTTGCAGTATTTTTTCAGATGTCAGCGAGTGAGTGTTGACTCTGAGGACTTTCCCAAGCCTGGGTGTGGGGAAACACTCCCTTCTGGCACCTCAGCTTTGTTACCCCATCATAAAACAGAGTCAATAAATATCAGTATAAAGTAAATACTGATAAAAAACGGAAAAGAGAGAAGAGAGAAAGAAGGGAGGGGAGGGGAGGGGAGGNAAGGGAGGACATACTCTGTCTCTCGAGGAGAGCTGGATGCCGCCACATCCCTGCGCTGAGGAGGCTGCAGGGGGCCTTTGGGGCAGGGCTACCCCCAGCCAGCGGGAGGGGAGGGGAGGGGAGGGGAGGCCTCTAAGCTCTCATCTTAGAGGTCTGGAACTTCAGCAGTTCTGGCATGAAATTAAGCACCCTACCACTCTTCTGACTTTGATACAGCAGGCATGTGAAAGACTATCTGAATATCATTTACCACCCGCCCCCTTGGCACTGTCCAAACTTTCTCTTCTTCTGCTGGGCATAATGGGGAATGTGGAGAAAGAAGAGAAGAATTATTTGATCCATCCATTTTCAACTAGCAGAGGGTTTCCTGAGGAGGGAAAGCAATAGAAGAAAAAAGAGGAAACTCGATACAGCATGTTGGTTGCTGTGAGACATCAGGAGATACGTGATAACCTCTATCCCTTCTTCTTGGAACATAAAGACAAACACATTAGCTGGCAGATAAATACATATCCCATGCTCCTGTCTCACCATAGGTTGGAGCTCTGTCCCATCCTCATTATCCTGGAATGGTCTTGTGCTTCTGTGTTTTCGCCCTTCTGTTAACTTGTTACTCTGACTCACAAAGGTCTACAAGCAAAAACCAGGGTGAGAACGTTTGTGAAAGGAAACCATTATGCAAATAAAAATACCTGGTAAAGGAAGATAATTAGCCCGGGGCTAAGAAACTGTAGCTGGTTCCTGGCTGGATGACACAGAGTGATACCGGGAGGGACTGCAGAGGCAGCAAAAGTGATGAATGCAACTGAAAAGGAAGAATCAAGAATCTCTGTTACATTTTCTACCGCAGGAATGAGGACTCCAGCTGTATGAAATTCCTCCCCCGGCTCTCCGCCCACTGCTGCATACTGTCCTGAGGGCCACAAAGCCTCCCTTCCACCCCCAGGATGTTTGTAACCTGACTGTAACACAGACAAGTCGAATGCCTTCATGTGTTGGGAAACTCCAAATTCTTGTCTGTGTTAGCAAACTTACTCTCAATCATACAATGAGGAGGAGTTTGGATGTGCTGCCCACAGTTTTTCCATAGAAGGGTACAGAGCCTGTCCTGCTTGGAAGACTCCTTGTCCCTGTGGGAAATCCTCTCTTCACCCACAGCTCTAGGGCATGGCTAATTACACAGAATTAAGACCAGAGTTAAAGAGAAATTACCACAAAGTTTGGAAGTGGAGAAAGGAAAGCCTCTGTTTCATGAAGGAAAATTGGCTTAAGAAGTATTTTAGAATTTGGCAAAACAGAGAGGGAAGAACAGAGGTCAAGGCTTCAGAGTTTTCCATTCGGTCTCATATTCCTATTCAGGCGATGTGCTTAAGTACTATTCTGAACCAAAGCCAAGAATATATATCTGCTTTCTTCTGTACAAAGAGTTAAGCCTATCTTTAGGCTGCCTTTTTGTTGTTTTGTTGTTGTTGTTGTTCTCAACAAAATTCTATGAATATTACAGAAACTCTAACAGCAGCATTAAAAAAATAAATAAAAACCAAAACACAAAAACAGTTCTGACATTGTCCTGAAGAAATCCGTCTGGAACATTTGTGTCATATGAGCTACTCTGGCTGCTGGTTATTTGTTTTCACGGATCACTAAGATTTTCTCTGTTGTGTGGTTTGTGAAGGAAAAGACAGAAGTGTCAAAAATAGCACAAAAGGAAAAAAATATCTGCATCTTCATATATTCTCCTGATTAGAAAAGGATGGCACATATGTATTCAAAGGCTTCAGTTACAGCACTACATCACTATTAGCTAAGTACTGAAGGTAATACAATACAGTAATTACAAGGGTAAAGACACAGAACAACCTGTCCAGAGGCAGAAGAGTTTAATTAAGAGAAAGAAGACAGCATTTTGGCAAAAGACTCTGTAAAGGTATGAAGCAGAGCAACTCAGATCTGCATTAAGTTTGTTCAGAACTACAGCATCTGTAGGATGTAGAATGGATCCCTGACCTGCTATTTGTTGTTATTTTTTTCTCATCACTGTACAGTGAGTCACAAGAAATATAATCATTAACCTTAGGGCACCCCATGGATCAATTTCTTCAGCTAGCTCGTCTACTTATTTATATTTTTTAATTACCAACAATATATTGAAGATATGTCTAATTAGGCCTAAACAGTCAGCCATTACTTACAGAATATGACCTAAAAGAAGGCAGCAGGTCGTAGCTAGCACATAGGAGTCCACTTACTTCAGTTTATAAATTAATGTACTTGTATCCCTGAGTCTATCCTGTTCTAAGGTGTTGGAAAGGAAATAGCACGGGTTGTGGGTTCAGATTACTAGGTCTTGGGGAAAGAAAAAGTGCTTAAAAGCTTAGAATGGCTCAAATATTTTTGTTGTAATCAGTGGGATTTACCAGCAGCTCCTGATCCACAAAGTATGGCTTCTCTGCAGTTCCATCATTTGTTTCCATATCAATAGCAAAGCAAAGGAACATGGCATCTGCTGTCACTTCAAATACAGACAGAAAGCTGTGGGACATCAGGTAGGCAAAAAATCCAACCAGCAACAGAGGAACTACCCAAGCTTGCAACTCCCGGTGGTAGTTAAATGCCATCAATCCTCCAAAAACAGTAAAGCATACAACAAACACCTGTAAAGGGCAGCGAGAGAGAAGTGCAGCCTCATTAATCATGTAGAAATGTTTCTCAAAAAAAACCCAATCCCCCCAAACCCTGAGACAAATACATTACAGGCAGTATTTTAAGGGCACATCTCATCTGGGAGATAGCTAAGCAGTTTCCAGCATCACGTAGTTGTGACACTTTGTGTCCAATTCCATGTGTAAATACCATAGGGCAGAGGAAGCTTTTTGCTATGTATTTACCAAAGACTTGTTGCAATTGGAACTGCCAGAGTGGCTCCACGGACACTGCTATCATACAACTAAATAACTCTGCAAAGATAAATTCCTCAAATATTCTTCTCTCCCAAACTTATTTTATAGCATTAACAACACTACATTTTACAAAGATAAACTTTATTTACTTTAGGTATATGAAAAGATAAGCAAACCTGACTTTTCACTTCATTTTTATAGAACAATTATTTTTATTTACTCTTACCTTTCCTAAAAATAGGAGAAAATCTCCAAAACAGCTAATGGAGGCAAGTTTAGCAGAATTCCTTGCCAAAATACAGACAGCATCCTTTGCTGATGTACAAAAATTTGTCCCATTTATGGCTGTAGTTGTGTATGCATGCTGAAATGACATAAGATAATAATGCAGTGAGAGAGGAAAGACTCATAATCTAGATTTTACTTCAGCAAAACGCAAAGCCTTAAACTCTATTTGGAAATACTGACTTTATAAATATAAAGAGTTATTTTGCATAATATGGCAATTTTATTTTAAATTATAATAACTATGCTTCTAAATTCAAAGAGCTTTTCTACATAATTTTCACCATTAGCAAATGTTGCAATAGTGACTAAATAAATTCCTGAAGCCACATTTATCCAGTTTATTTTAAAACTCCAAAGTTCTCTACCATAATATTTGTGAATGAATATGACACAATTACCAGAAAACACCTGGAGTCACACTATCCAAACTCACTGGCTATCTATCTCCAACACTGGTGGCAAACTATGTAAGTGGAACAATGAAGTTATGTATTTACTGGGTCATTAAAGATTGATGATTAAAAAGCTTTTATATATGGCTCTTTCAAACATTTTAGATATTAGTGAAATTCAAGCTTATGGTCATAGCCATAAAACAAACCTTTTCATGAAGTATGCTGCACTAGACCAGTGACTGTAAGGTCACATGCCCCACCCCACTCTGAACAACAGATAATTGGAGCACTCTCAGTTTTTCAATGTATTGAGAATTTTACATTATATCACTTTGTGGAAACTTGCATGGACATGTGGGGAGGATAGAATATTTACCTTCATGGATTTGATTATTTTTGCACTTATGCATAAATTGACATTTATATCCCATTTACGGAACTCCTCAACAAGGTTTTGAAACTATGTCCAAAATATCAGCGACAAAAAGCAGAACTCACAATACTTGAAACATATTCTGGGCTTTACTAGCAATTCTTATGAGTGGTTTCCCTTTACTCAGACTATTAGAAGGCAGATTATGCCACAAAAACTTTAGTCACATTTGATACGGTCAGTAAGAACCACATTGTGCAAGAGATTACTGTTCTGAAGGAATTTATAAACCCAAACATGTACATGGTGCTTATATCACTTTCTGCTTCACCTGGAAGTGAAAAAAAAACAGCCCATAAGGGGTTTGCTGAAAGTGAATTATACTGGCCTACAGAAAACACTTCCTGTTCAAAAATCTGTTTTTTCTTACTTACAATTCAAAATATAAAGTAATTTCAGAAAGAAAGAAAGAAAGAAAGAAAGAATAAATGCAATCACAGATTTATTTGTCTCTTTATTGTGGATATTATTTATATGAAAAATAGTTATTTTTCCTCTGATAGTAAAGAAAAAAACCAGTGACATTCTGTAAATATTGTACTTACATATTAGCAAATACATCCATAGATGGAAAAAGTATGAATAAATATCATGGGTTTATTGCCTTCTCTACAAAAAATCAGAGACTCCAATGAACTCTATAGAATCTTGAAGAGTATCTGCATAAAAATATGTTTAAACAAGCAAGTTCACTTCACTCCTAAATAGGAAAAAATGCTTTCTGTGCTAACTTTCATTTATCCTGACGCCGTTCCCTTCCCAGCAGGATGCCATCACACTGCAACATCCCAGGATGCGGCAGCAGGAGAGCTGCCAGTGCCAGCCCTGCTGGCCCAGGACATAGGCAGAGGGGAGACGGCCTCACATCACACTCCCTCTGTATTCCAGCTGTAGCTGCCACTGTGTATTTCACACACGGACAGATTTCTCCTTATAACGTGCTATGAGTTCAGTCTGTTTCATCATTCCCATTAAACAGACAGGGAACTGAGACTTAAAGTGGAAAAGCGTTTACTAAGTTTGTTTTTGTCCCTTAAGAACTAAATTCACAGAGCAAGTCAGTATAAATTTTGCCAATAAATTAAACAGACATCCTGTATTCATTATAAATTGCAAAAAATGTGTTTTAAAAATTAAAAAGAATGTTGAAAACACACGTGCGCTTGTACAAACATTGTTTCCAAACTTAAAATAAATACCCATTTGTTTGCACTCTTGAAGTAGCCACTTTGGTATTCAAAGAATGTGCAATGAAAAGAATTTCTGATATTTATTAACTAGAACGGTTATCTTGGAAAGACTGAAAATAACGCTGGAGACAGTACACTACCTGCACAGGCATTTGCTGTGTTACAAACCAGCTGATAAAAATGGCATTTATAGCAGTTACAACTTAAACAAATCATGTAAGTGTTACCTAATGATAATATATAAGAAACAAAGGCAGACAGGTAATAATCTAACATTACAGAATGAATAAGAGAGAGACAGAAATTAATGAACTGCTGAAGGCTACAAAACTAGTCAGACATATGTGAAGCAAGAATACTACCAGCACAACTGGAAGACTTAGCCAAGTGATCTCTACCTTTTAGCAAAAATACATTTCTGAGAAAAAAAAAATATTTGGAGGTTTTCTTGTTCAGCCTAGAATCCTTTTCCATACACTGCCTCACATTTCTGAAGTTTCTCATACAGACCCCATGCCCTGATCCCATCCAGCCACATAGAAATCTACATGTTCTCACTAATAAAACACATAAAACATTTAAGCTAACGTATGTTTCCATGAAACTCAGCATTGCACAGAAATGAGCTCAGGTAATTGCTCATCCTACTCATCAAGGAACACCTAACACACACAAGCTGTTACCTATATTTGCAAATAATTTTGGACTTTGGACTAAAAAGCTTAGACATCCCTTTAAGTTTGAAATCGCAGGATATGTGCAATAATCCAAAATCTTTCAAACGGTCTTTAATTTGAAAGGCTTTGGATTATTCCACATATCCTGCGATGGTAGAACATGGTCAGTTAAGAACCTGCTAACATTTAGAAATAGGTTATTTAAATATGTTTTTCTACAGAATATATTTTTTTTCCATGCACAAAAGCTTTAGTGGACTTGAAAATGTTTGAGAGAAGGGCAGCAGTAATGATCCAAAAGGTATGGAATGTCTCCTGTCTGGGGAACGCCAGGCTCTTTGTCTGGAAAAGAGATGACTGAAGGAGGATGCAGCAAGAGGGCTACAGTCTCACGAGAAATGCAGAGAGGCTCTGTAGGGTTAGATGGCTCACTGTTCCTTCCAGAACAAAGACCAGGCAGGGGCAGGACAGTATGAAGTAGCAGGAGCCAAATTTGAAAACAGATGGTATTTCTTCTCGCCATAAATCTGTAAACTCTGAACTGCTGGACAAAGGATGCTTTAGCTGCTAAAAGTTCACACGAGCTCAAGGGAGACGGGGAATTTCAGGGAAAAGGAATCCACTGAGAGTTATTAAACACACAGAAAACACACTCAGCTCAAGAAGTCCCTAGGCTGAAAATAGATTCAGAAGCAGCACAGAGACAGGGAAATATCCTTTTGTTCTACCTTAGCATTTACTCACAGTCACTGCTGAAGATGGGATACTGAGCTAGAAAGAGACTCAGTCTGACCCTTACTATACAGATTATAGCTCTTATATTTTTATCTTTGCCTAATTAATTGATCTTTTACAATGGTAGTCTCTGCTCTGGTGGAAAGCAAGTAATGATGGCATTGATAGAATAGGGTTGGTCAGAAAGCACAGGAGACGGTGAGTTGGGAACAGCCTTTATCCTTGCACCAGCAAGTTGATCTCGTATCACCACCTCTCTGAAGAACACAAGCCTCTTCTGGCTTGGGGCCTGGGAACTAGACACTGATTTCTCAGTGTCAGGATGAATAAATAGGGAACATGAATGTTTACATATTTCCAAATACCACAGTATGCAAAAAAAAACTATTTAAAGAATATATCCTTCTGTGCCTCACAACACAGAATGTCAAAGGTCTTGGAAAAAGTGACCTGGTAGTTTCATGAGAACGGCACTGTGGCTCAGATCCAGGCTGTAAGTTCCCCAATTGTTGAGAATAATTGCTACTTTGTGTAACAGCTGAATTCAGTCCTCCATTCTAGGGCTTGCTTTCATAAAATGAGCTTGGGGAAGAGAGAATTGCCATAGCAACAGAATCTTCTCAAAAAAGAAGGAGACATGCTGGTGTCTCATCCCAGTTCAGCTTTTTCTGCTCTGCTGGTATTTTCAGCCTGATCTGATCTTATTGCTGCCAACTCTCTTGGGGGCTGCCCTGGTCAGCTACCTGCGGTTCAGTGTGGTGCAGCTCACACTGGACCTTAAAGTGTCTTAGCCTGCAAGTGTCACTGCTGCCAGTGGAAGCCCCTCAGAAAAAAAAATCCAGTGGTAGCAAGATGCAATGACTGTGGCTGCTGTGCAGCAGTTAGTGGTCTGGTGAGAAAGTTGTATCATGACTCTCAGATGCTGGGAAATGAGAGCAAGGCAGGCCTTGTGAAGCCCCACTGAAGAGATGAGGACATATAAGACTGAAAGGGACTTTCAGCCACACCAGTGCCTATTTCAGATTAGCACATTATACAAATCTCTTAAGTGGAAAACTCCCTCTTTAAATCACTTAGGACTTCCCCTCTCCCAGGCCTTACATTTGGAGCTGTTCCAAACAGTTGTCCCTCTGGTCCTTAGGAAACTTCTTCCAACTTCCAGACAACATTTATTCATGAACAATTTACATCTACTCCTTTTTCTGTTGATCTCGTCTGGCTTTTAACCCTCCTTGCTGTCTCATAGATGGCTAACGGGCTTGCTCTTACCCTTCATTTGTCACTGGATATTCCAGTCTCCCCAGTGAGATAAGCCTGAGCACATAACCAGCAACTTGTACAATGGCATTTATCCCCCTCTTTCCAGTGCAAGTGTTTCATCTCGTAGCTTCCAGGACTGACTGTGTGATTCCTGCAGCCTTGTTAAATAAAGGCTATTGTCCTGTGGCTGACAAACACATGGGGAATATTCTCCTCCTCCACTTCTAATCAATAAGCACACAGCTAATACAGAAATGTTTACTTTTTGTTCCTAGGCTAATTACCATCTGTAAGAAACCTTCAATAGCCTTCTGATTTTTCCCAAGCAGTCCAAAAAGCACAACTTTCATTTATTTCCATTCCACCTTTTATTTGCTGTCTGGACTTACTGGAGAAAATTTTCAAGTTTCCTTGCTTCCTACTCTCTGTGTAGTTGGGTGTCCTTTCCTGCTGCATCAGTGTTACACATGCGCTCCATTTCAATGACAGGGTTGGATCAAAAGGATCCTGCGTTATGTGCCCATTGCATCATGACATCATTACTCGGGTTGCTTTCAGTGCTTCTGCACTTACTGAGAAAACGTTCTTGTTCAGGATTTCTGAAATAAATCAAACTGAAGATTTCCAGAGAGTTGTTCATAAATTTCTCTGCTTAAAGGCACTGAATTACCAGTCACTTGCTTAATTGCCTTTTATTTTCTCTCTCTCTCTCTCTCTTTTTTTTCCCCCTTTTGTTTCTTCTTAATGGGATAGGGAAGAAGAGAAAGGCATCAAAGTAAGTATTAGTCAGCTTTGTTCAACTCTATTCTGTACATGGTTCATCCCACAGAACAAGTAAAGATCTAAGGAATTTTATTTCCTATCATCACAAACATAGTCTGTAGGGGGAAAATAAACATATTTAAAATACTATTTCACTGAAGATTAACATTTTATCCTTGTATTTTCAAGAGGATTTAAAAATTAGCTCTATATATAGAAGCAATTTTGCCAGTAACATTAAAATGCAGTATTGTTTTTGGGAGGAAAAAGAAGTACTTGATGGGGTGAGGCACAACGTGTTTGGCATGCAGAGGAGAACGGTGCTTTACAATAGCTTGCATGAATTTTGGCTTTATCTGGGTGAATTCTCCACACGGCATTTAACTGAAACCTCCTGATAGGCTTCCATCCAAAGTTTAAGAGACAACCAAGTGCCATGGATATACAGCCATTAGACAGACTTGCTTCTGGTTTATTACACTAGACAACTGCTGGCTTTCAGTCTGAGGGAAGGGTCTCTGTCCTGGGAAACGGTGCTCACACACTGCTGAATTCACTGACAGCCCGGAAGGCTACGCTGCAGCAACCATGCTGATGAACACAGAGAAACCACACCCTGCTCAGCAATCCCTTTAGAAATCCAGGCACTGCACTTTGGAGGGGTCACTTTGCCAACTGGCTGCAGATGGACCCAAAGCAGACACAGAAAAGCAAAACTATCCGGTCGTATTGTTTCAAAAAATAGTCACTGCAACAAGGCTGTAAAGGGAGAACATGCAAGCACTTTGATGTATCTAAAGTTAAGACTGACACTAGCACTTAAGAAAGCAGGAGAAACATAGACTTTGTAATTCCCAAACCACATTAAAAAACAGTATAATCTCTTTACTGAAGAAAAAATTCAATCTCCTAGATTTTACTTGAGATGATTGGATATGTTTATCTGGAACATACTGAAACCATCAGAGCCAGATGAAAAATCTGTGGTAATTCTGACAAGTGTTGGCAAACAGAACTGTCAAGTAAGGATAATGACTTTATAGTCAGAAAGCACTTTTGAGCCACAGAACCCAGAATGCTTTACAATTGTTACTAATGGATTATACACACACATGAATCACTTTGCCCATGACTGAAGTGGAACAGCTTAAGGAGTGAACTGTTTAACAGCACATAGCAACACTATACCACAGTTTAGCACAGGATCCAGTTGCAAATCCAAGAGAAATTTAGGAAGGCTAAATGTAATTGTCCGTATTGCAATCTGAACAAGACACTGGGCTTACATTACCCCTCCTCCAACAACCACCCCTGCAAATCTGACAATTGCCAGCATCTAGCACAGCACTCTGTCATGATGGGAAGATGACAGGGCAACTCTTTGGCTTGTTCAAGTTAACTTCCAGTAGAGCTCAACAAAACTTAACTGAGCCTGCAGAGAATGAGTCACTTCAGGGATGCATGCAACTATTAAAGTCAGTATTAAATCCCACATGCAGGATGGTACCGCAGCCCAAAAAGTACTCTTTGATAACATAATAGAGCACTTGGTTGATTCTACACAGGAAGAAAGAAACTTGCATTCTATCACCAGGGTTACTTCCTCCAGCACTTGTTTCTCATCTGCAAGTTCTCAGAGAGAAAACAAAGTACTCTGTTTAATCCTGATTAAACTTGTGAATGAAGGAACAGAAAGAATTTAAATTACCTAAGCAGTGTAACAATAGATTGAAGAAAATAGTGCAGAAGTGATTGGATCTTTTCTCTTTTTTTAGAGCTTCAGGTAATTATATGCTTTTCATTATAGTGAAAGTAATACTAGAATAAAAAGCAAAAGAATAGTGAATAGTAAGGAATGCTAATGTACACAATGGTCTTTGGACCAATTTTTACAACAGCTGTTCCACATTTTAGGTTACAAAAAAATCAAAATCTGAACTTAAAGTATATTTCGAAAATGTTAGAAACACAGGTACAATTTTTTAACTCCTCCCTCCCAAGTCCTACTCTCAAGTCCATGTTCAACATCTATGGGAAATTTCTAGATTGTTCCCAGCAGCTTCCACCAATCTCAGTAGAAGCTCTTAACAGTTCACTACTTCTGTTAATCAAGAAATATGTCAAAGCTGCTTAAAACTGCAGACTTTTTTCCTTCTTTTTTTCTTTTCTCTTTTACATTTGGCCACAGATTTTACAGAATCAAAGACTAAGACTTTCAATCATAGTAAAAATATATATTTTTAAGAAATAGCCTTGAACAGATTAGTTATAGGGGAAAAAAAAAAATAAATAATTAGACCGATGAATTACTCTACGAGATGCAATAACCCAAGACCAAAGTTTAACCTTCATACAGATAGAAGTTCTATTAAAATCTTGCAGCCTGTTCTTGCTTTTTTTCTTCTCTAACTGTTGCCCAAATTGCCTTGGATTTGGAACATGTGGACTACCATCACCTTTGCTAAAAAGATACTCAAAAAACAAAGCAAAAGCAAACATTGTACTATGATCATTAGATTAAAAACCATAACTCATATAAAAAAAGAAATTTGCCAACAATAGATTAGGAAACAGGAAATCTTTTAAGGGAACAAGAGCTACAATACAGCATTCTGAAACAAAAGGAAGAACATTACAGTAATTAATTCTTTTAACAAACACATAGCTTACAACAGCTGAAGAAAGTAAACACTAGGATGCTGGATATCTCTTTGAAAGGCAGGAAGCCAAGCCAAGGTGAAAAGGTGACTACAAACGGAAAGCCTGGAGGCAAAATGAACTCTGATATTCCTCATCAAGTCACTGACTATAAGACCTACCTAGAAAACGTAAGCCTGGAAAATTCAGAGATTTCACTGCACAAGTATTTAATATAGAATGAACTAAATTGAAAACTTTCTCTTCGTAACTGTCCAAGATTAAACCTAATTTATGCACCTACTTTAGAGGAGAAGTCAGACCCTTTATCAGAATTGTCTTGTTTACTTCACTACTACCCTCAGCAATGAGAACAAAGAACTCAGCAGTCAGAGAGGGTGGAATCAGCATGACTATATGATATTCCCTTTCACATTAAGAATATCACAGTCCCCAGAGATAAAAAGAAGGCAATGACAAAGATAAAAACTAACTATTTACAATTATATATATATAGATCTGGAACACATTTGGAGAAAAGAATTGTGAAGGTGAAAAGAATTGTGAAGGTGAAAAGAGGTGTCAAGTAGCTGTAAAACTGCTGTATGTCAGAAATCATCCATTTCCAATTAAAACATCTTTAAACATGGTTTGTATTCCCAGATCTACTGATAATGGCAATCAGTCAGGAATTTAAGTTTCTTTATTCAGGACTTTCAGGTGGAAAACACTGTGACTAGTTTAATGTCACATCTCCAGGTATGTTTCCTAATTCTTCACTGCTTCCTCCTACCTGGACACTCTGTGTTTCAGAAGTCTGTCTGGCACAACTCAATAAAACGTTAAGTCTTCTTGCCTACAGATATAGCAAGTGGTCCTCTGAAAGGGCTGACTATCTCAAGCTGTATTAAAAAGTTTTCTAAAATCTAGCACCTTGCATATTCGTAAATTCCCTGTTTCTTTGCAACAAGTTCCACCTACACTTGGAGGCTTTTTTGTTTGTTTAGTTTAGGTGGCCAGCAGGAAACTTTGGCTGCATGCACTGGCTGTGGCTTTTCAGCCATGCTAAGGGTCAGGCACCAGCCATGGTATCCAGACTAGGCTGAGGGACAGAGATGACAGAGCATACCTGGTTAAAGGATCCTAAGCAACTTTCCTGGCAGCAAACCCAGCAGAAACAGCAGTTGAAGAGGCGCTTTTCATTCTTCTGCAGTAAAATGAATTGGTTGGTTACTGGACACATAATTAGCCTCAAACAAAACCACCATTCTAAAAAAACACTTGCTTTACAGGTGACCGACCCTTCTAATAAAATTTTCACTTAGGCAGCAGATATTTCCATTAAGATTTTAGGAATTGTTTTTAATTCAGACCCTTCAATATTAATGGCTGAAGAGCTGTGCATTTTCTTTTTTTCTTCCTGTGGATGGAAGATTCTTCTCTGGGAAAAGGAAATAAGTGTTGCAAGCAGCTTTGTGAGCTAACAGCTGCCTGGGGAGAAAAACAGGCAGGCAAGTCAATAATCCTTATAGCACTTCACAGTGATCAGGGAGTACAGGGACAGATTTTTAACTCGATTATCAAACACCTTTCACAATTCTGGAATGACTGGACCCTAATGAACAAAAATAAAAGAATGGGTAGAAGGGCTTGTACGAACATACACGCATTTTGATTCAGAGCATACATTCATTTTTCAGGACAGGAAGAAAAATCTTATATTAGAACAGGCTATTCATAGACCATTAAGCTGTATTAATTTCATAGTAAAAACTGAGCAGTAAAGCTTAATGTTTGTTCCATGCTCCCATCACATCATGAGCTCAGAACAGTTCATCCCAGAGATGATGCAAGACAAGAAAAAGACAGCTTGGTATCCATAGTAGGCTTCCAAATTTAGGTGGCTGCTTTTCTCAACGAAAGGAAATTCAGTTCAGGGGTACTCGATCTTTTTAATCTTATTTTTCCAGAGGTCAGAATGTTTTTATCTTGTTTTGGAAAGCAGAGATCTTCTAGTCACTATAGAAAACTCAGGTCCCAACAACTACCATTGTTCAAGCTGAAACCACAAACCTCCCAACTTTTTCCAAAAAGGTTCATGAAAATACTCCAGGAACAACTCCTTCAAAATGGCAAGCGTACATGCAAACTCCTGACGGACAATACTTTACTCTTGCTATGTACTGCTGGAGAGATGATTTTACTAAAGCTATGTTATCTCAGTAAGGACTGTTTCTTAAAAGCCTAGAGCAAGGGATTTCACCTACAATCTCCTCCTTGATTCTGCTTGAAGACTGCAATGTAGAAAACATCTGTAAATTTACCTGCAAGCTTGCAGACCCCTGACTTCTTCTCTGTCCATAGAGAATAGCAACATTTTTTGCAAGGGTGGGGAAGTCTGGGTGAGCTCCACAAGAATGCAGCATCACTTCTCCATCCTTTAGTACCACTACTCTGGCCCTCAATGAAAGAGGCCATTGCCTGTCTTTTTTGACATGTGAATGAGCAAAGTTACTCTTGGTGGGATCCTTCCAAGGACTGAGGACATGAGCTGGCCAGAGCACTTTCTAGCCTCTTTAGCAGCAGTTACAGCTATGGGTCATGTCACTGAATGCTTGGGAACTGGACCGAAAGGAGCCTGCAGCACAGTGCTGTGGACACAAATAATCTTGCTTTGCTAATTAGATCTACAGATATTCAGATTACAAAACTATGTAACAAGCAAGCCCACTTATCCTGCTCTCTCTACAGGCAGAAAATATTCTAAGTCATCCCACCTACTGTTTTCATACAGGGTTAGGGTTAGGGTTTTATAACCAAAACTTTCATATGAAAGCAACACAAAGCCAGACTACACCTTTCAAGTGCTTTATTACAAGAGGTTTTTATTTAGGCATTCATAACCTATACCCAACACATGCCTCATAGGTATGATCAACATAAATAACTGTCATAACATGCTTCAATGCCAATGTAAACCCTAGAGGAAAAGACCTACATTTAAAACCTTTTCTTAAATCTTCTCCTAAAATCAGAGCTGTGCATTCATAACAGTCCTCTCTCCTTGCAAAAGTGCCTGAATTACCTACAGTGGTGTGCTTCCAGCAGAAGATAATAGATCAGAGATGCATGAAACGTAAAAAGGAGGCAAAAAACATTCAAAACAGCCCAGCTCTATGGTTTATGTGTCTTAAAAGATGTGTCTTGGATACTACACAACTCTCAGGAACAGTTCTTATTTCATATATTCTCTCTATAAAATCATATTACAAGGCAGATGAAGTATTTTCTATAACAGACATTAAATCTAACAATAGTATTCTTACTTTTGCTTCTTAAATATCTGTGATGCAAAAATTTTTAATAGAGCAGTCTTCCAATTTTTCTCTTTATCCTTCATAAAAACCTTTATATATAAACAGTAAATAAAGGTGGGTTTAATATTGGTATTTTCTACTTTTAAAAATATCTGAGTTGAGAATAAAAAGGAGCATTGATATCTGAGTTGAGAGAAAAAAAAGCTTTCCTAATGAAGAAAACAGGATAAAATATAAAATCCATCTTTTAATAATAGATAGTAACAGTAATAGTAATATCCTCTGTTTTAAAGCAAGAAATATATTCTTCGCTTTTTTGCCCCATGATCTCATCCTTAAATTACTATTTTTATAGTGTTACAGAAGTATTTACCTACCTTTTGGTTTAGGATATTGTAAAAGGACAAGAGAACAATCCTTGGTATTCTCAGTATTGTGATTAGAAATGAGCCTTTTACCGCAGTTCCTAGATGGTAGCAAAAGAGAACTGATATGGAAGACAGGACTGGGTGAGGTGGTGGGTTATTTTTATTTCTAGAAAGAAAAACAAACAATTTAAAAATAGTTTAGAAACTTATTTAAGAAGATAGGCATTGTGTCTTTTCAGTATTCAGAATTTTTAAGAATTAAGCTGTTGTCTTCTTTCCTACTTGAACTACTCCAGTTTTTCTACTGACTTCATCTGAATGTTCACCTTAGTCCAAAGAAAAGCAGCCAAATTTATAACTTCTGGATTAGTTTAATTCTTAAGCAATTACTGTTTTCTGGAATGGAAAAATACCTAGGGAATAAACTATAATGGAAAATAGGAGAAGCAAGTGAACAATATCTGAGAATACCCCTTGCACATCTCTCTCCAGTTTCTGTCACTTCTCTTATTCTCTGCAATCTTTTATTTGACTCTGTTCTGCAAGATATTAGTCTGAGGGAATGAATCCACTATTTCTTCTTTACTGGTAAAATTGAAACTAGAAAATAAAATCACAAGTTCTCACATGTAAAATTGAGAGCTACTATCTACTTTTATAACTGCAATTTGGCCAAATTTGGTTTTAAATTGTGTTAAAAGTATTAATGCTTTGGGTTTTTTTCACAGAACAGGGTTTTTTTTAAAATGGAATACAGCAAAAAAGGAATATCACACAGTATGTTTAGGATAATAATCTGAACTAAAAAACTTGTAGTTCTAGTGCACACTAACCTGTATTGTTTTGGAGAAATAATGTCTCTGCCAAAATCAAAAAGCAAAGACAAAAAAAATGGCCTAAATACAAGTTTTATTTTTTTGCTTCCTTTATAAAGGTCAGTTTAATGTCAGTCATTTACAGACAGTAGTATGACACAGCTCTCAAGAATTTATATAAACCTCAGGAAATCAACTTAAAGACACTCCCTCACCCCTTGTCAAATGCTGAAAAAAAAAAAAACCAAACAACTAGATTAACACTCTAATTACCTTTAAAAATGTTTCATAGGATAAAAAACCACCATACTGATCAATAATCATAATTAGACCTTCTATAAAGTAACTCTTAAGCAACTGGCCCAACCCTGAAAAATTTAGTTAGGCAACAGAACCAGCAGCAGTTTGACTAAGTAGCCAAGTAAGGATCAGAGTTAATATCACAAATAAGAAGCCCTGTTTTCAGAAGTGATTTCTTCAAAACCTCTGTTATCTTGAAAAATCAGTAGTTTGCACAAAAAAATTAAAAAATAAAAAGGCACCAATAAGAGAGTGACTGGTTTGGGCTCAGAATATATTTTTATTAAATCCTCACTTCAGCAGGGATTTAAATCATACAGACTCTATCCAAGAGAGTTATTACAGTTCTGCAAGAATCCTGAAATTATCACTGCAGTTCATTCAAAACACGAAAAAACTTTGCCGTGGAGAAGTTGTATTTAAATATGTGAATATACCACATTATTTGAAATAGGAAATTCCAGCAAAGCAGTTGCTACATTTATTATTTTTGTCTTAAAACCAGGGGAACAGCTTGGGGGATAGTGGAATTTTATACTGAATAAGGCAGTTTGGGTTTTTTTAAAAGTCATCAGGTTTCTGTTAGAAACACATGCATTGCAGTGTGGATGAATTATTCTATTTCTATTGAGCCATCATTTCTTTCTCCCCCATACACTACGTTACACATGACAGTGTCAGTTTAATCTCAGAATATAAATTATTAAGTTTCTGCAAGTTAAAGGTTAACTAGTGATAAGAAACACAGAAAGGAGAAAGTTTATTCCTGTGTTAATAATGTACTTGGTACTGAAGAGAAAAATGAAGAAGGGTTTTGGTATTTTTAACATAACTACATAATGAACAGGAATGTCAAAATTTGAAGCTTAGTTTAGATAAATTTTTACACATTTGGATGTTTTTCCACACCTTCTTTTCCTAGAAAAGGCATTACCACAAGAACAAGGTCTGACAAGGATTTTGCTTTGCCTCCAAACAGATTAGAAAAATAACAGATTTTCCTTGTAATGCCGGTTCAGAGTAGGAAAAAGGCTAAACACAGCAATAGGTGATGGTTATGACTGTAAACAAGCTCAAGATTGGCTCAGTCATCCACCTACTCCCATCGCTCTCAAGGCTGAAGTTTCACCCAGCTTTGTACATTATACGGCTGCAATCCTGAAGTGACTGTAGCACAAGCACGCCATCATCATGCACTGGATTCTGCGCACATGAACTTCACTGCACGTGCACGAGGTATCAGGGAAAACTGGGAATCTGCCTGATTGGTTATAAGATTCAGTAGAGCCACAGCTTGCTTTTCCTCTTTGGTATTTCTATTTTATGTTATCACAGGATTGTTTGATTTACATACAACACTACTATTTCAAAATCCTGTGGACCTATATTCAATATCACATCATCTTTTAATAATTTTATTTCTTCAGTACTTTCAATTGCCTTCATTTACTTGTGAGCTCTGTGACACTCGATATCTTTTTTAACAAGTTCCTTGAATCAAATGATCACAAATGCATCTTGGCTTTCATTTTAAAAACATTTTTTGTAAGAAGAAAAAAATGTAATCTTGAAACACTCAACAGACATAGACATTTGAATATGGGAAGAGGGTATTTCTTCATTTCTTTAAAATCCTGTCCTCTTAAGAGCTATGCTTACAATTTTCTTCACTCATGCCTCACCAATTTCAAAGACTGCCTAAAAATAACTTTAGCATAAAATACTTTAAAAGTGTAAAGGAATGAATCTTCTATTCTTCAAGTAAATATGAATCTCAATTTTTAAATAAACACAATAAATTACAAGGTTTGTAATAAAACACACTAACAGTTAGTTCACAGACTGTACTTCCAACTGCCCTTTTACCTGATCTCAAAGCCACATGGGACAGGTCTGACTACATAAATGCTGGTGGCTCTTTTAGGTCAAGTACGTAAGTAGGGCAAAGGATGTCCATAAATATTGCAGATACATTTGAAGAGGAAGCCTTTAAAAGCTGTTTCTAGTTCATCTCTCAATGAGTTCGGTGCACATCCATAAACCTGCATTTTTGACTTATTGAGAAAGGTATGTATTTCACTTCTCTTGGAAGTTGTGGTACTGAACACCTTAGTCAGGTGGATAACCCCAATCCTTAATTTCAAATCTGTGCAGTGACATGTGTGCACTGGAGCTACTAAAGAAGCTCAGACACAGACAGGACAGTGATTCCTGTGACATGGATCGAGTGACCATATCACCTTCCTTCACTCTCAGAGAGGGGGAAACGTTCATCTCCCTGAAAAGCTAAATACATACATAACACCTAAGCACATCAAGGTGACAATAAACCCTCATGTAAAACAGCAATTGTAACAAAGAAAGTTATTAAAAGACTGAGCCCTTTTCACAAGTTGTAAAATGTAATCAATAAGCAAAAAATTCTATTTATTTTTACTAAATTAATGAAATCTTTCGTGTATTCAGGTTTCATCTAAAATAAAAGAAGGCAAAATCCATTTTCAGTCGTGGTATTACAGGCCAAATATATCTAACCTTTAAAGCTAATCCAGGTAAAATGACCCCCTGCCCACCCCATGTGCAACTCAGCTGTGGTTGTTGGCCGTGCAGCGCATTGCTGAGTGTGCTGTGGAAGGAGATTTCCACATGGAAAGGCCGTGCCATTTCCTTGGAGCACGTACAGGCCAAGAAGAAAGCCTGTCTGTAAGATCCCGTAAACAAACTCTTGTGACATGCCTCTATGATGCTGCCCCAGGGAATACATTAAAAACACACAGCAGACAAGCTCAGAATTGCTGGAACAGCTCGAGATAACCCTTGCCCTTGCTGGTGTGGCTGCTCCTGCAGCTAACCACCCTCTCCCCATTCCTGCACTGCTCTGCATCTCTGTGGATCTGTGCTGACAGCCTAAAGGCCAGGACAAGGGATTACCACAAAAGAAAGGTTGCATTTCCCCTTGCAAACACAACTCTCTCAACACAGTACAGGTCACCTGGCAAGCAAGAGAAGAGCTCGATGGTATTGTACAAAATGATTGTACGGGAGCAGGAACCTTCTGTACTTAGCAGCCAGTTCCTGCAGCAGTAAAAAACAGCTGGAAAGCGGAAGCCCCTAACAGAGCAGTGAATGTCATCACAGCAGTTTCTACAGGTGCTTCCCTGCTCTGCATGAACAAGATATGGACAGTGCCTTTGCCTTGGGGATCCATGTGGTGTATTGCACCAAAATGCACTGCAGCATACAGCCCAGAAACTCAGCAGAACTACTTTACTTCCCAGCAACCCAGCAGAACTTTACTTTCCTGCGCTTTCTCAAGCCAATTTAAATGAACCTTTAGTGCCTCAGCATTCAGCTGCTAAAGCTGAGGTACATCAATGTGCTTACAAGAGAAGAGCACCTCACTATCCACAGCAGCACAGCCATGCGAGTTCCAGAGCTTCATTAGGAAAAAAGGAGATGACATCAGAAATGAGAGTTCCTCCCTTCTCAGGTCCTATTATGGCACGTAAAATAGAAGGGTGAGACTATGTCACTCTTTCAAAAAGATTTCAACCTTTAAAAAAGCAATATTTTAGGTTTTATTTGCTCTTACCCAAGCACCAGTTCAGTGGCCCAGCTGTTGGTTGTGTAGAGAATCCTGTCAGGAACAGGCTCCCGATACACGTGTTAAACCTTGTCCTGCCTTGGCTTTTTGGATGGGATGACAGAACATTGCTTAAACCAGGGGTGGGTACTGACTGTTCCTAGCTCTTCAAGCCCTGCTGCTTTGGCTGGAGCAGTGTGGCTCAGTTGGCTGCTGCAGGAAAACCTTATAGAGCCAGTCCTGCAAGCAGAGCCTCCACTGGTGTCTCTGCCGGGCAGTGGGGAACACACCATTTGGAGACCTTCCAGCAGCAGCCTCTTGATCAGTGACTGAAACACTCAAGGATACATTCTGGAGACCATCCACAGGAACCTGCTTCCCAAGTTTCGGAGAAGGCCAAAGCCATCCTTCCCAGCTGCCCAAGCCATACAGCCCTGGGCAGCTGCCACCAGTGCTCTACGGGCCCCAGGCTTCCCACCTCAATCCCACACCACCTTCCTCAAGGGTTAATTTTTCAACAAATTGAGGTTATCATGATATTCCTCCAACACAAAATGAAGAAATGCCTTAAAATGCCAGAGTTTTTCACACATCAGAAAATCTCATCACTGGGCATAGTAGAACAGAGCACTGAGGATGAGAGAGCTCATAAAATACTTATGAGGAAAAACGTTATCAGGAAAATGCTCTCTTCATTGCCAAAAAACTCAACAACATATTGTGAGATGTAAATCTTCTCCTGCAATGAGTACATAAACCCAATTTAATTTCATTTTACTTTTCCTCATTTCCTCCACATTTACATGCCAGGGCATGTAAAATTCAAGGAAGTTTGTTTGCACATGTCTAAAGACTTAGCAGTGTTAAAGCATTTACAGTTAACTGAAAATATCTGCACAGAATGAAAAAACAGAAGTGTTAGACCAGCAGTTATGCAGGCAGAACAAATGGAAACCCAGAGCACGGATGAACACTTACAAAGAGGTCAAACTGCCCATGAATACATGAAATTACCAAGGAACAATATACTGCTCCTCATGTGCAGCTAATGCAGTCTCCTGGGAAAGGGTCCAGTGCAGCCTATGCCTCCCAAATGGTAATTCCCCCAGAGTCAACAGAGCTCTAATTGCTTATAGCAAGGCCCAGTTCAGCCCAGCATCTCCAGCAGCAGGGGTGAGTCACATTACTTTCATGCACATTGTAAAATCTTACTCACGATCTTGCAACAAGCAACATTATTTTATAGCAAACTGGTTTCTAAATTGCAGTCTAATTGAGACTATTTTTTCCTAGAAAAAGATTGAAAGTAAATGCTGGAAAATCCCCAAAACTATCAAGGGGCAATTCTGCACTCACCTGTTGAAATAACAAGTAACCACTGCCCCAGCAATCACCATTTGCTGACAGGCAAGAATGAATTCACTAGTCCAGATAAGGCCAACGAAATGATACCATGCCATGTAGCAAATTCCAGACAGAGCTCTGTATTCCACTTGTCCTCCTGAAGTGGACTGTGCAGTACCTGAATTTGGGATTACACCATTATATTATTATAACATGCCAGACAAGGGGGGAAAGGAGAAGTGGGGACAGGGACAAAGAAGTACATGGAAGTTCTTCTGTGCACATTTTCTTAATTTCTCTTCAGTAAAGTTACAGAAAAAAAATTTCAATGCTACTTAATTCTGTCCATTCTAACAAAGTTAGAGAAACAACATTTTGTAATTCAAATTGGATTTTGAAAAATAAAATCTCACAAAAAGCAAAAGACTGTGTTTAAATTGAGATTGAGACGCAGCTACCAATAAAAGAAAGGGGAAAGCTACACTTTAGTAAAGATTTCTGAGAAGACATTACTCAAGACTTGAGTAGTCAAATAGTTTAGAAGTAAATGAAATCTTAATTTTTGTTATTCAAATTTGAAAGAAATTCATCATTATGAAATGCTTTAGGGTTTTTTTTGTAAGAAGCAGAAGAGAAAGACTGCAGAAAAATATTAAGGAGACATAACACATTGTTGCAACAAAACAAAACAAATATTTTAATTGCTATCACTAATCAGAACCACGGCCATTAGTTTTCTGTTCTCTATACTTTGCAATCTTTGTGCAGACATCTGTATGGTAGTATATGCTCCAATGTTACTACTGTAGCCAGGAACATGGACAAATTAACTTATTCAAGCTAAAAACATTCCTTCCACTTCTGTTACTAACAAAGAATTTATTCCGTATTCATAGATGGCTTTTCACAAAAGGTGGGGGCAACTCAGATTCCTCAACAATCAGACCTTTCTCTGTGCAGTCCTATTTGTGGCACTTGACTCTGAAGGCTAGCCAGGGGATAATGGCATTAGGACCATTTGGTCCTAGTAAAATGTCTCTCGGTTCCTAACATGCTTTTTTTTTTTTTTTTTTAACCAAGCCTTACGTCTATCAACCTTAAAGAGAAACATGTTCACCAAATAAAACAATCTCTAGAGGTGAGTAGTTTCTTATTCCAACTCCATGAAAGACATTAACAAAGTGAGACAGAATTGGCTCTTACTGCTAGAACAGCACTAAAACCTAAGCTTTAATGCTTTGTGTATTCATTTGGTGGACTTGGCAGCATTAGGTTTACAGCTGGACTCGATGATCTTAAAGGTTTTTTCCAACCTAAATGATTCTATGACTCTGCCCTCTCCTACAGGACAACACACCACCTTCAAGTTCAAAACTACCACATATACAAAGCTATCTAGGAAATGGTTCTTTTCCGGCCTGTTTTTCTACAGCCACAGACTTCTTACTCGAGAATAACTAAAAGTAGAGACAGTAAAGATTTGTTTCAGCAATACCATCAGGTTTAGACAAGCTTTTTTTAAGTTTTCAGAACGAAGGTCTATTTGTCTGTAAATTAAGAAAAATATTCATCCACCCCATAGTAACACTGCAACATTATTTTAAAGTGCTTTCAAGGATTAAAAAAAATGCTACATGTGTACATAAATATGGACACACGTCCTAGAAATTTTCTTTTCTGAGAGGTTAACAATACTGGCTGAACAGGTAAACTCTCTCCAGTGCTGTACAGTTGGTCATTCACAGAAATACTGCTGTGCTTCCAATATATTCGAATGAATTTTAAGTCTGCAAAGTGCAAGATATTTGATGGTTTGAAAAAGCTACTACTCAGATCTCTTCTCACAAACTCTCCATCATTCCTCCCCACCCTGTGCCTCCCTGGTTTTAAGTTTGCAAAAGTGGGGTTTCTTTAAGGGGAGATTTTGAGGACATAATCATCTACTTAAGCCATTAAAACAAGTGAGGCACTATATAATTCTGGATTCAAGAGATTTTTCATTTCCCATATTTCTTCCAGAGGCTCTAGACTGCCTTTTCCTGCAGCACACACAACTAGCCAAATACGCTCATTACCCATAGCCTACAGCCCTCACTGAGGGAACTTAAGTAAACCATATGTCAATGAGACACAAGGTGTCCTACCTCTGCATTTTCATGCAAAGTCATTATGCCATTTGGTAGCAGAATTAAGGACATTTTCCACTGTACAATACACTGCACATTTCTTTTTCCCAAATAGGCCTTTGTTTCTGTAGTGCTGTCATGAAGACTGATAAACGTACATATGGCAAGCTAATTCTGTTTTCTTTTTACCGACCTACTGAAATAACCACCTGCAGTAACAACAGTAAAGGCTTTGTCTTTCCTGGACCTTACACTTGTACATGTGCACAGTGCTGCGCTCAGCTGCACAGAAATCAGGCAGAGCCACCTGTGAGTTCACCTTTGATCACTTTGCTGGTCAGGTATGGTAAACTATTTTTGTTACTTAAAAAAAATCTGTTTACCCATGTAAACATCTCTGTCTGATTCCCTGTCTTCTGGACCTACCAGACATGCATAATTTTGTCAACAGAACTACAAGCAATGATGTTTTTCTGTATCAGTAGTTCAGATAACCCGTTGAGAAAAGTATATGCCATTTTCCTCATCACTCTACTATGATCTATCTGTTCACACAAACTAAACTTTTCTAGTGAAGCCCTGAAATACAGTTTAATCTGTCAGCAGAATATTTTTCTCCAACTACACAATCACGAATCTTTCCAGTGTACCATACACTCTTAGTGATAACATTAACAAGTCAGTAAAGAACTGAAGTCCCTACAGCCGAATCACCAAATCTGGAAACCTTTGATCAGTACAAGTGTTGATCTGCTGCCAATACTTCAAAAGAAGTGATGTTAACAATGTGAAGAGGCACAAGTGTTTGCAGCAGAACTCAGGAGAGTCTCTGTGAGACTCGCAGCCCAGTGCTGCTCTGGCAGCCAGCACAGCAGTGCAATGAGGCACCAGTCAGTGGTGGGTGCGTGCAGCACCTTCAGCTACATTTTGGGACTTCCAGACGTAGGTCAGATGTCCTTACTCGGCAGCTGCTGCTGCTGTGAGGTTTTGCTGATGCCTGCAGCAACAGGCTGTTGTAAGAGACAAAAATTCCTGGGAAGTCTAGTCCAGCAATTTCCTTATTACAAACAAAGAGCCACTGACAAGAAAGTACTGAAAGCCTGTTTATCGGTTCCTGTTAACATGAAAATATGCTGTGCCCCTCCCACTGCTAAGTGAGGAAAGGTTCTGGAATCGTACACGGAATCTTAGTGCTTCCTGCAGCAGAATTTATTGTATTATCTTATTTAGTGTTTTTTTTATGTAAAGGTATTTACAGCTAAGCTACCTGACTGAAATTGGAATGTCAAGGCCCTTGCAGGAAATACATTTTTATTGCTCATTTTGCTGCTGCACAGCTTTATGTGGCAGTTTTGCTGCTCCCTTGCCTGTAGGATGCAGCTTCATTACACTAAAAAATCACGTCACCTTCTCATCCTACATCCACAGTATTTGCACCATGCGGACCTTACAGCTCCTGCATGCTGGAAAGTTGAAAGCTGTGCCACATGGCCACTTCAGTTCTGCAGTGAAATACCCACAAATTAGCAAACAATAAAACTCAATAATCCTAAGACATATCAGCTTTTCCAAAGAACAGCTGAATTCCATTCTTAGCCAGCTAATGGTTCTAACTGGTGCCACTGCTTGTGCTGCCTAAAGTCTCATGAAGTCTTGGCATTTCTCCTAGTTTTCTAGGTCTGGAATTCACTCAGTCTCTGCTGCTCTTACAGATTCTGAATTACCAAGGTACTTAGGCAGGTGCCTACCTTAAAATGCATAAGTAGTCCCACGGATTTTAATAGGATTATCCATGTGTTTCAAATTAGTCATATGCGTAAGTACCTTTCAAGTGCAGGCTATAGCTTTCTATAGCTCCCAAGAAGCTAGGCTTTTTTCTCACAGTAACACTAACTTTTGGAGACGTAAATAAGGTGCCTGCATGGTCGCGTAATGATCAGGTGCACCACAGCTGAAGAGAGGATCAAGTGCTCCAGAACCACTAAGCTGCAGAGACAGCATAAATATTATATAACTAGTGCAGATTCGAGGAAAATGTTAAGAACAGGTGCAGCACAGCAGCAAGCCAATTTCATTCACCCATCTCTCCGTATTAGACCAAAGACTAGTGTCTTCGTAAACATTTCATTTTTTCAGCTTTCTTGGTATATTTGCATTTAAAATACAGTCTGCACAACCCCAGAAAAATATTTGTGAGAAGAAAACATCCAAGTGTCAAACCCAACAAAATCACCTGCATTTTACAAGCTGAATCCTAGACAGGCAACCATTTGTCAATGAAGAAAACAAATTGCTCTGTAAGAGAAAGCGTATCTACAGAGATCTTCAGATAAGCACTCTCAAGTGGTGCAAAAAGTCTCCAAAACTCAAAATAAAAACAGACGTCTTCCACTTACAGAATAATTGTAGAACACTAATAAGTAACACAAAGGTGTGCTGTCAGTGCATCATTAACCACACAGTACTGCATGCATTTATCGTTACAGGATGTCTAAGTACGAGTCATCCCAGAACAGCAGAACAACCCCCGACTTATCTTATAGTGAGCTGCTTTAACAGCTAGCATTTCAGAGGACTCATATTTGGGTTGAAAATTTGAAATACAACCTAACGGAATATTCTCAATACCAAACCCCGTTTACTGCTCATAGTCCAAGATTTGAATTACGAAACAAATCTGAGGCAGAGTAAGGACTGGAAATCCAAACAGCTGTCGTGCTGACACGGACCTCCTGTCACCCGCACAGCTCTCCTCAGCCCGAGGGCTGGATCCAGCAATCCACTGCTCCTTCCCCGGAGCACCGAGGGGCTGAGGCGGCCTTTGTTTCCCGCGGTTCTCCGGGAGGCGTTTCCCGTCCCGGCCGCGGGCAGCCGGGCGGCCCTGAGGCGCTCCCCGCGTGCTGCAGCGCCCCCTGCCGGGCCCGGCCGGTGCTGCGGGGGGCGGCGACGGGCGGCGACTGTCCCACAGCTCCGCAAAACAGCCTTCAGCGACACAGCCGGAGAGAGACACAGCACCCAGCTTACCCAGAGACGTAAGCGAACACAAAGCGGCATTTTTCCATCTGCATTCATGCTTAGGTTTTAACTGAGATGTGATTTGGGTTATTTATCAAATGCACACATACTCTTCTAAACATTAACATGCTTCTAACAGGAAGATCTTATAAGGACTGACATGTGCACTAAAAATATCCTGCCAGAATGTCTCTGTCAAAACCTATGTTTTACTAGGTTGCTCCTATAAGCAATATATTGACAGCTGGGTGCCTGGAAATGACCTTCTCTTCTTATGCTAAACCTGAGAAAAGTCAATTGTTTCAAAACTGAAACTTTATCATCACTCTGCTGTGCAGCAAGCTCATGCTGCCCTCTGCACTGTACTGTTTGCATCACTTGCTGGAAACATCAGCATTCCTATTAAGCTAGGGAGAAGACAAAACATAAAATGCATTTGAGTCAGGAGTTGTGTGCTGCACTATGAATGTAACAGCAGGTCACAAACTGTTTGAATTCTACTCTCCAAGAAGGCAGAGGAAAAAGAAAAAAAGTTGGATAAAAATGCCTAGCAGGAAACACAGAATATAACCAATGAAGGAAAATGGCACAACATGGAAAAAGCATAAAAAGCCTCTCAAAAGCAGTTTTCATTGGGTTTCACTCCCCTGTGAATATATGTGGAATTTGCTTTTGGATATAATGTGGAAGTCATTTTTTTCTTGCAAAGTCTGTAAAAGCATCCAGAAAATACCCAAATGGTTTCCCATCCTGCTCTTATAATCAAGCTTTTTCTGTCACATGAGCTAAAATATTTCTACTTTTCTAATGACTGCTGCATTTCCAAAAGCTTTTGAATACAACAGACTCAGCTGGCATTTTCTAAACTTAGATATAAAAAGGGCAAGCTTTACATCCTTTTGTGTGCATATTAAGATCAAGTCAGCTTGATTTAACATCAAGGATGTAATATTTGCTCTCACACTTCTTGTTAATTATATATTTAGAAAATCTGTGTGTTGTAATTAATTTTATTGTCCTGTTACTAAATTTACTACAGTTAAAGTTTATCTTAAATTGTATCTGATCCAAGCAGGTGCATGAAATGAACAGTTGGTTGGTAGCTCAGGAGACGCTCCTTTCTATAAAACCTGGTCTGAAGCAGGGATAAGGTATCCCACAAGGCCAGTTTCAAAATTACTGCTGCCTGCCTGATCCGTACATAAATGGCATAAAGATTTTGCAGAAAAACTAACAACACAGAACTGTGTCCAGCACACAGTGCTGCTTCTGTATTGGGAAAATCTAACTCAAAGTAGTGTGGAGAAGGAACATCTGTGACATCTAAAGCAAAGGGCATTGGCTTGACTATTTAGTGAGGAGGAACAATTCACGAAGAGACTGCAGGTCAGACGTTTGGCCATGCTAGGTCTGAGCCTTTTGCAGGAGAAGCAGGTTAGCAGCTGCTTCAAGCAGCCATTCCTGACAGACATGAGCTACTCAAGGCAGCAGAAACAGAGAGCTGCAGATCTGCATGGCTCTCCAATGAAAGCTGGAGGGAAGCGGATCCCAGTCTAGCCTAAGCAATGGGTGTGATTTGCAATGCCAGCCTGGACTCAGACAGCTTCTCGTGTTAGAAGTGAATTGGGTCTTGCAAAGAGCCAGAATCAACTGAGATGGAAGCAGTTATGATGGAAGAGGAGTGAGGTACCTGATCCATAGAGGTAGGGAATACAGCCAGCTTTGCCAAATGGGCTCAGCTGTGGAAAGGCTGGAGGCTTTCCTGGCCTAGCAGGAATCCGTAAGCCTGTGCTAAGGAGTTACTGCAGCCACTGCCTCAGGCAGTGGTGGAAACACAAAGTAAAACAGTTACACATAAGCATTTGAAGAATCAGGCTGCGTTTGGTTTCCACACAGAAGTCACTGCCAAGTTTCAGAAAAGAGAAAACCCATAAGCAATGGTTTCCGTCCACATCAGTTCTACATCAGCTTTGACCGAAAGGATAACAACTGGCTCCTAACAGTGGCCCTAGAAATTTAAACTTAAAAAATACCAGCCCCCAAGTCCTAATGATTTTCATGGACAGGGGCTGATGTCTACATGAGGAGTTCTCTCCAGAGCTACATGGAGTTTAGCTTCACTTCTTTGGGTGTAGTTCCACAGAAGGACAACCTCTCTTTCACTTGGATGGCATGATGCTGGACCAAGGCACAGCATCCAAATTACCCTGGTTCAATCGGTGACAAATCTTACACTGGTATATCCCTCAGTAATACCATTTCCATACTAAAAATCTGTTCTGCCAGATCTTTCATAGTGCTTGACTCTTTCCACAGATCACCTCCTCTACAACTGCGAGAACCACTGGATTAATCCCAATACTGTTGCACTAGTCCAAGTGATAGCAACTGTCACTGAACTAGTGCTCTGAAGCAACATTCTGCCTCTGTGACAATTCAACACTGTTTATTGTCAGAGGAGATGAACATCCTCATTTTGTAACAACTGCACTAAACTGTCTCCTCCTTCCTCTTACTTTCTTCATTTAAGTACACCAAACATATACTGTACCTATACTACCATCTAGTAACAAATAAAGAGAAAGAACAAAACTCAAGTCCACATATGGAAGCAAAAGGACCATGTAGAAGACTCCAACAAGTGGGAAATAAAATAAAAAAGAACAAGTAACTCAGGTGTGTAACAATGCTAGCCCACATTTTGGACATCAACACTGAGAGGTCCCACATTTAAGAAGAGAACTTAGGAAATGGATAGCACTCAGTCAAAAACATGAAAAGCATATACTTACCTGCAGTTCCTAAGCTAAGTAGAACAGCAACCCAAAATACCCAGAATACAATGAGAATCAGGAAGGTCCAGAGTGGCTGGAACAGGAGGAAAGGAATTCTGCCAATGATTTTACCAACAATTCGAAAGAGCTGTACAGCAAACCGAAGCCTCTTTCTTAGTACAAATATAAGGGAGAGCAGAACAACCTGTTACAGGAGATAAAAAGACAAATTGTTGGGGGGTTTACCTCAAGAAAATTATCAGAGTTGTCAAATGTGGGATCAGAGGATACAGATTTCACAAAGACATGACAGCAAAGCAATTTATACAACCTTACTACACACTGGAAAATCCTCCCAAGACACTGCCTATGTTCTCAAAGAGCCTGTGGATTAAAATCTGGTTTCCTGCAATAGCTGCTGGTTTCTAAAACAAAATAGGATTCATAAGACTTTAATTCATCTAATGGAAACAGTCTGTTTTGCTTTATAGCAAACATAAATGTACATTACACACTACACATTGCTTTCACATACCCTGCATGTCATGAACTTTTAAACTTTCTTTCTACTCAGGTCAGCTTGCCACTGTTCACTTTCACAATGGTAGGAGAACCAGTCCTTTCCTGCAGTCCACAACCAAACTAGTTTGAGAGCTATGTATGTATGGGAGTAAAGCAGACATAAAATGAAAACTTATATAAATAAATTATTGTCTTCCCAAAGTAAAAAAACCCAACCAGCCAATAACAAAACCCCGAGTCAAAAACCCCACAGTATTCCCAGTTCTTTGTATGTGACAAAGAACTACGAACAGCAATTAAAAGGGAGGTTGGAATTTTTAAAACAATAAATACAATCGGTGGCAGTTGCTTCTGCTTTTCTTGCCTGCTCTAGAAAGAAGCCACCAGCTCTGAAGAGAAGCATACCCTGCAGCAGTGGTTGTTCCCCCAGTTCTGCATACAACAGCCAGTTGTACTGGAACACACATGCATTCAAAGAAACTTCTTTTTACCTCTTTAGTATCAGCAGATGTAAAAAGGTCATCGCTTACAGAGGATATTAAAAAAAATCTGATTCTGTGACACATTTATATTTGTCATTGTAAACTGTCAGACTATTCATATCTGGCAAATTCCAAATGGATCTTACTCATCTCTAAGAAGACAAGACAACCACTTTGACGAATGTCTTATGAAGTACAAACTGACTGTATCCTCAAATTGAGCAATGGCTCCTTTAACATTGCAACATCAGAGTGAAAAAATCACTTAAGAAGTTGCGAGCCACACTCAGATTTTCTGTTGTAAAACGAGGTCGGTGATAGAAAAACAGAATTTAACTGCGTAACTTGAGGTCTAGACACGGCTGCCTGCGTTTCACTGCCCCTGCCATGGTCTAAAAGAGCTGCCATCCCTTTCTCCTACTGGCAGGGTGGGATGAATCCACAGCTGTCATGTTCATACTCAGCCAGTGCCTCTGTGTTTATTCAACATGATTCTCCAGTGAGCTGATGCAGAACAAATGGGGACGGAACACAATTGTTGGATTTTTACACCAAAAATACTAATACTGTTTGTACAGGTTTGAAGTGTGGCAAGGCTGACAAACAAGTTTCACAATGAAGATATAATTTTTTTTTTGTAGTTTTGATGGGGGCCTAAAAATCTAGTTAGAACTAGAGATCTTTAAGGTCTCTTCCAACCCAAACTATTCTATGATTTTATGATTATATTTAAATGAATGTAAGAAGATCTTAGAATTTATCCTCATTTTCCAATTTGAAAAGAATTAGGAATTATTTTTACTGTTGCAGAACCACTGTAGTTCAAGTTTTCAAGTTACAGCCTCTGCCATTGCTTAGGGCAAAATGCTACTTACAGTAACTATTGTTGAGAAGATGGCATATCCGAGTAGGAACTTTACATTTTCCTTTTCTGTTTCCAGTTCAGTGCTGGGATCATTCCTGTAGTCATAATGGAGCCACCAGAGAACACCTGAGACAACTGAGCAGACCAGAGCAGCATGAGGGCGGGCAGTGCATGCTGTTGCTGGCAGGCTGATGCCTGCCTGGCCTCCCTCCCCAGCCTCCTGCCCTCCCCGCTATCCCACACTCAGCTCGGGAATCCTGTCCATCAGCAAACGGAGGCACAGGATCAGTGATGCCAGAGAAACTTCCAATAATGGCCTGTCGGTCTGAGGTAAAACCACAGCAGAACGTTTGGATTTCTCACAGTTATTCTAAGGCTCAGGCATGTCATTTTGTTGTGGAGATACAAAGCTAATTTTCATGGAATGACAGACTTTAGCCAGACACATTCCTATGGTTCTCCCTTCCTAATGCAGGAAGTAAAAGAGTTCTCTAAGCATTCTTTGAAACAGTAGCATTTTCATAACTGCATTCATCTGCCAAAAGAAATGTTGTTTCTAGGCATCTATAAAAACAATAAACATCACCATCATCCTAACACTCAGTAGCTGGAACAGCACAGCCAGACCTTGGCACCAAAAAGGCAAGCAGGCCTCAGCTTGGAAATGACTGTGGTAAGCTGAAGGTTACTGAGCATGGCCATGAAAAAAATGGATAGCTGTTTGTTCAGCTGCTAATCCTTCAGTTCAGTGAAATAGTAAATATACTTACACAACAACCCAAATACAACCAGTGCAATCAGAGTATGGATGAGGAGGGTCTGAATGAATCTGAAGGCTAGAACCAGTATCAAAGAGAAGGCTGAAAAATATATAAAATTAAGTTTGAGTGTTACGACCCATTTAATTTAACGCCTTTTTATTTTAAGTATAAATTTAAGGTTCTTGTAGAATTTTGGCTTTTATTTTTCAACAGTAATCTCAAAAGCAACAGCATTTAGTAAAAGCTGGCAACTTTTTTAACATTTAAAGCACACAGTTACTTCTAACTTAAATAATAAGGAACTTATAGCTGATATACTTCACCACGAGAATTACCAGCTTTTTAACAACATTTTATGTAAGATTTAAGTTCAAGTGTTCATGCTGATCTCATTTTTTTCATCAACAATTTCTTACAGTCCCCCAAAATGAGGTATATAACCATGTCATGGAACAAAGAATCTGATAATTTAGAGATCTGCATTTCATCAGTCTATTAAATGCCTCCTGATACAACCTGATCACTCTTTCTTAAAAATAACTCTGCCCAGAAAATATGAAAATAAATCGATTTTTGAATTAAACATACAGACTTATAAGAAACATTTTAACCTTTTAATTGAATATCATTATTCACTTTTTACTTATAACCTTACCTAGTGCAAGGACACTCAGTCCTATCACAGTATCTCTTCCTGCCAATATTCCACTCAGAATTCGGTGAAAAACATCCATTTCATTAACCATACTTATTAAGACAGATGCATACTTGGAATAGCATTCAGGATTTTGTGGAACACATCGATTAAATAATGGAAAGGATTTACTGAAAGGTTAAAAACAAAAGCGGTAAAAAATATTAATTACTGGACAAACAGTTTAGAATCCACAGAGATCCATCCTGCCATTCTCCACACAGAGCATTCTGTTATAAAGGGTAGTTTTATGTATCATCTGCAAAGTAAGCTCCCAATAGTGTCATGCCTGTATCACTATACCAGAACAGGTACACTGAAGATCAGCCTGGGAAAAGAAATTAACAACTCTCTCATTAACTATCACCATCAGCACATAGCTCCTATTCCCATTCTAGCCTGGCTTCACCTGCTTTGCTCCTATGTGTTTATGTAAAAACGAAGTTCATGCTAACATACCTGTAACCTATGCTGTTGTAGATAACTCTAGACCACAAACACTTTGCATTGTTTTTATGGTACCTAAGCATTCTAAAAGCCACAACAAAACAATGTTTGCAAGGTACAATTAATGGCACCAAGTATTTACACAAAATTATTTGGCACTCCCAGCCAAGCTTCTTGGATATATTTATTGTCCCACTTCAGCAGTGCTACACTACAACAGTCAATGACATATTCATACCTGAAAAGGAGAGTTTTTGCCATCAACGGTTAAAAACTTCTCTAACTGGCTTTGCTTCTACTATTAAATATTATTGTGCAAGATTAATAACTTTGCTCAGTTCCTTGACAAACAGAAAAAAGCCCAGAAAGTTGAGGAAATAAGTGAAACATGCCATATTTTTTCATCAATTTACATGCTGTTCTTTGATCCACTGCATGTAATGTTTTTATGTGTCTCCTGCTCTCTTCTTTTTACTTTGTTCTTCCATTTTCCCCTGTTCAGAGCAGATGAGTTAGCTCTGCAAACACAGAGATTCCAATTCTCTGCTGTATTTTCATGACACAGTGGAACTTAAAATCATGGGTTTAAGAATTTTGACTCACAAATGCCCGATTATAAAGACAGCAACATTCACAGACCTGTGATTCAAGCCAGCTGGCTATAAAATTATTCTGCTGGAAATTTCTGGGCTCAGGAGAAGAAGCAAGGCTGAAGATCACATCTTTGGCATTGAGGGAGAGAGCAGAAGTCTGTGCAGGAGGTAAGTTGTTCCTCATATGGAGTGCTTTTTTCCTAATTTGGAGAGGGAAAACTCTCTAAAGGGTAGAGGAATGGAGGGAATGCAGGACACTGGCATGTTCATAGGCACATGAAAGAACTTGTAAGGATACATGGACAAAAATAAATAAACAAAGCTAAACCATCCTGACTGTGAAGCATCAGGCCAAATACAAAATGTGAGGAAGCAGCAATCCATGAGAAGCTGTTTGGACTCAAGGTGGTTGTAAAGTACCCAGTAATTTTTACCTTGGTGGAACTGGCAGTGTGGGACAGAGCTGAGCTGCCTTTGGATTTAGTGTGTAACTGGAAACATTCAGGTTGTAAAGGCAAAGAAGAGAACCTAAAAAAGGGAAGAAAAAAAAAAAAGAAAAAAGTAACTTAAGGCTAGTAAAAATTTGAGAGAAAAACACATTAACAGCTAAGTTTTGTTTGCACTTGTGGTTTGATCTCTAAGCAGGCCATTCTCATCCCTGGTATTCCAGTGGGAACGTAAATAACAAATTCGGCAGTTGAGTAAATCTAAAGCAACCTCTGCAGAATCTTTTGCCTTCTAGACTTAACTACAGCTCTCACTTATGTTCCTGGAGGGCAGGCACACTCTTTGTTCCACAGTGCCATACTTGGCTATTAATCCTTGCTCATTAGGATAAGAGAAAAACCTGAAACAATGGAAGCTACAACAGAACTAGGTCCTCATGAGTTAGAATAGAATATATATGCATCCAGAAACCTAACTTGTGCTGAGATCTAGATGAAATACTATCAGGTACTCTGCTAATAATACTCTGCTCCATTAAACAGCGCTTCTGGGAAAGAAAGGCTGGATACATCCAAGCCATTCCAAATGCAAGACTTCTCTCTGCCTTGACATAAACATGCAAGCAGTTTTAGCTGGAATTTGATGCAATTATGTTTAGTTAGACTGAAAATACTTATATAACATCACAGGTGTTTACAGCTTTCTGTATATACCAAATGATGTCAAACTACCCCAAAATCAAATTAAAACAAATATTGTCAATTTAAATAGCAATCCCTGCCAAATGAAACATCAAAACAAAAAAAGAATGGGATACTGACCTCCAACAAAAATAGCCATTAATATTCATATGGTCTGAAGTTTATACATACCCCAAACAAGGCTTAGGCTACAGATTATTTTGCTTACATGTTGGACACGAATAAACTGGAGCCTCTTTCACACAACAGCTACTTCTGACAGCATTTTCATCTTGAACACCAGAATTAAATAAAATTTCTAGGTGTGTCCTGGTTTTGCTGGGAAGTGAGTGACTGTGTGGTACTTAGTTGCCAGCTAGGGTTAAATTACAACTAAATTGAAGAGCAAACATTGGGATCTGACATCGAGAGGGATAAATCCACTTGTGTCTTCATGAAATTAATAATTCCACCATAGTTTTAATTAAATTTAAAGGAACCAATTGGATGAGTTTCTCAAACATCATATGAACTCTGGTCACCTACTGTTACCCCCACTAAACTTCACTAGTTCATTCTCAGCAGTCAGTTTTCTGCTACATAATCTCAGCACTTTGCAGGAATTAATCAACAACTTTCCAATTTGCATAAGAGAGCTGTAACATTTCTAGAAACTATGACTTTGAAATAAAGCAGAAACAAGACATTTTATCTTCTGTTACCATGAACTGCTCAGGAAATTAATGGTAAGATATGACTCCCTGGTGTAAGAAACATAAGAAAAACAGAGTGTAAGCTGCTCAACTGTTGTACAGATACACTAAGATACTCATATTCCCTGTGGCACACCATTATTCCTTGCAAAACTCTGGAGATCTTCCAAAGAGTTGAGTTGCTCTTGTGGACAACTTGACACGCACAAGGAAAGTGAACTGATTTTGAGGCTTTGTATTTCCAGGCTGCATGAATTCAGAAAGAACACATACCTAGAAAGAAAAAAAGATCCTCTTCTCAAAAAACAAGCTTTCTTGGTTTTTTGTAAGTTTAAATTCTGAACCTTATTTCCATCTTTTTAAAGTGCTACAAAGCAAATGAAACTTTTTCCAAAGGAGTCAGTGGAATGACTGGGAACTTCAACGTGCAACTTCCTTAAGTACAAAGATTTGCCATATAGAATGACTGCCTGCTAGACTGAAGTCTCTTTTAAGATCCTCTTTAAGAAGGTGGCTGCAAAAAGCATAACAACACAACACATTTTCAAGTTCTATCTTAAGTTTTTAAGTTCACTCGCTGTTTTGCACTATTCCCACCTTTTTTGCCTTTCCATACAACAATGTATAGATACACAGATGTATATGACTGACAACTAGAAGATGTGTATTTTACTAAGTTCTCAAACATTTGATTTATTTAGACATTATCTGATGTACTCACTTTTTATTAGTCATGTCCAATCCAGAAAGATTTGCCCCTTTTACAGGAGTGTTCTTCCGACCACAAATGTTCCCAAAGCTGTCATATCCAAGCACAAGTCTTTCTGCAGCACCCGCCACCACAGCATAGCCACTTATAAACATCTGTTAAAATATTTTTTTAATGTGAAAGCATGCCACAACAGCTTTTCCTTCCCATTCAATAAATATTCCTTCTAAGTCATACATTTTTGTCTTGTGGTTGCAAACAGTTAAATCTAAAATTCACCCCTCTGCACAAGGCCAGAATAAGTCATGTGGACAAGTTTAGCCCTATTCCTTCCTTAGAGCTTTCCTTCATCTCTTGTTGAACGTATATAAATTAAGCAGAATGTCACATGAGAAGAAAGATAGAGGTCCTGATTAAAATAAGAGGAAAGCATTAGTAAAGTGTTAAACACTGTCCCTAGTGAAGTTCATGTGTGTCACTAGGCAAGATCACTCAAATGGTGATTTTTCATGTGCTCACTGCATCTCATTTTACATGGTGACCTTCAAGACGCACTTGGGCAATATATCTGCTGCCATAACGGGCCCTTGAAGCTGCTAGTGAATTTAATCAGAGATATTTTTAAACACAAAGTATAATTAAGATGCAGATTACCTGAAATTTCAGGAAGAAGCACTCTTAAACACATGTGATAAACCTGGAGAAAGCCATGCTGTGCACTTAGGTGACACTGCCCTGACCTTTTAGTGGTTCTGCTGTGAGAGCAAAGTTCCAGTAGATCATCATCCTGAAAACCCCACAGGCAGCTAAGTACCTCTGCTGGCCAAGTAGCAGCAATCCTTAGTCAAAATAAAATTCCTTGTCTAGGAACACAGCTTAAACCCTCCTGTTCCTTGTGAGGGCCAAAACAATCCTTGGAAAGAACCTCTGCAAGTGCCAAGAAGCAGCAATTCTTCTGTGAAACTGGTGAAGTCCTGAGTACTACTTTACCCAAAGGCTTATCTCCCCATCACTCCAGCTACTGAAGAACTCAGTGATCCAAGCTTCTCTTCTGTCCCATGGGGTGCAAGCCACATTTCCCACACACCAAGGACAATCACTAAGCTCTGTGGCTACGTGCCAGCTGCTGGCAGCAGCAAGGCTTCTCAGTCCCACATTAACCACCACTACTTTGAATGGATATGGCTGAATATGGGCTGTGCACGAGACAGATTGCACATATCAGATCCAGCACAACTGCTTTCTTACTTAAGCTTTAGAGCCTTGATTTGTTCTTCTACTTTTAATACTAATGACTGAAGATTGGATCTGGGCAAAAGCATGTCTCATACACAAACATGTACGAATGTGCTTCTTTAGTCCTGAGGGCAATCTCATTTTTGCTTGTAGTAGGCTCTTATTTTGCAGTCTTAAGTAGTTCAGTAATTTTTAAAAATTATGATGGCATGTTAGTGCTGTCTCAATATGGAAAACTTTGTAGAGACTCCACAATTCAAGCTGACATACTTGTGGATGTGATTTGTTACAATAACAAAATATTTCCAGATCCACTTTGTTTACAGAACAAGTATTTGTTAATAATTAAAATGTTCTCAGAGGGAAAACGAGAAATGAGCTGGCACTGTAACTCAACTGAAACAGGCTTTCAGAAAAATTCTGGTATTCCTTCTAAAGATGGGTATTACAGGTCCACTGTATAGGTGATTTTTTTTTTTAAGTGCAGAATGCTGGATACAAGCCATAAATATTGTTAAGTAACAGAATAATAGCTGCAGGGGTGTATCTATACATGGCTGTGATACCCATTTCCACAGAGCTATTGATGTGATTTCAATTTTTTTCACTATATGAACAAATTAGTGTCATTACAGTTTCTTAAATTTTTAAAAAATAAGATCAAACACAAGAAAACAAACACATGTTTGCAATAAGCTGTTTCACAGAAACTGAGTAATAAAAACAGTGAGAGAAACCAAACAAAAATCCTAAGTCCTTAACATTTGACAGGTTCCGTTTGTGGCATTCCCTCCATTGATCAAAGCACTAAGCATTAGACAGCAGGTAAAAACCCCTATCCTGCTCACAAAATTCACCATCTATTTATGCAGTATCCAAAATGTGTAGGTAATATTCTGCATTAGCTTCCATTTTAAAAGTTACTATGCATGGGATTAAAAAGTGTATTTATGAGAATCCTGAGTAGACTCAGACATATCATAAAAAACCCCATGCACACTTCAGAAAGACAAAGCCTGCTCCCAAAAGCTTACATGCTGTTCTAAGCACAAGACAGATAGTAACTTAATGCAGCACCAGATGGACACATGTTGCAAGAGATCAAGGTTACAGTGAATAAGTAGAATAAATAGCCCCATCAGAGCCTGGACTGATTCACAAAAAAAAGCCAGTTCTCAATAACCCAGCCCTGTGTATACACGGTATCTAAAGCATATCGGTAGAACTTAGAAGTGTGTCAGACACCACAATAAAGCACTACCACAAAGGTAGGATCTGTCCCTGGGCAATCCTGGGACCTGTGCCCGTGACAATTTTAGTTTAGATTTAGTGTGACACTATGCAGAACCCCAATAACTTTGGGTCTGATTTGTCCTTCCAGGAAACAAACAAACATGCGTGCTTACCAAGCCAGCCCAGAAAAGACAGAAGAGGAGCAGCCAGAGAGTGTCTGTGCACTTTCTGTAAATGACTGGTCTCCATTCCTGTAGTTCAGAAATACTATCTCCAGAGTCCTAAACAGAAAAAAAGTTCAAGAAAACAACAAAACAAACTTCCTGTGAAATTAAATCAAGTTCCAGACGGCGAAGGTTTCAGCAAGAGCGTAACTTCGCACTCTCAGTGCCGAACACCTGGCAGCTCTCCGCCGTACGCGGGTGCGCTGCCCCCCGCACGCCCCGCTCTGTCT